>JAJJWW010013612.1:0-225097 GCA_023531295.1 Papaver armeniacum
TGGGTGAAGGTCAATTCTCCAATTACTGAGACTAAAGTTGATTTTCCTCGTTTTGATGGCACCAACCCTAGAGCCTGGATTCGGAAGTGCAAGAAATATTTATTCCTTCATCAAATGAATGATGAACAAAAGGTACATATGGCTACTCTATATTTGGATGGTAAAGCTGATGTCTGGTTTCAGGACTATCAGTCAGGTAAAGGCTCTCTTTATTGGGAAGATTTCATTATAGATGTCTATACTAGATTTCAGGAATTAGGTCATGATAATGTTGTAGGCGAATTTAAAAACTTGATCAATTAATACGATTTAGAATATCAAGAACAATTTGAAGAATTAAAAGCTTTGATGTTAGCTAAGAATCCATCTACGGCGAAGAGTATTTCATTCATAGCTTTATTAGTGGCCTTAAAGAAGATATCGGGATGGTAGTTCAAATGTTCACTCTACCACATTCTGACGGGCTATTTTCCTAGCGAGGAGACAGAATGTATCATGGATAAGGCTGTTAAGACTCAGCCAAAGGTTGCCCCTAAGTTTGCTTATCTAGGTAAAGGTCAGTCTACTTCCACCAGGGCACCTGCTCTCACTCCATTGGTTACTACACCAACGGTTACTAGCCCCTACCCAGGTCTTAAGCTACCACCAATCCGAAGCTTACATATTCTTTGAGATGAGAGCAAAGCGTGAAAAAGGGCTACTGCTCATTTGCGACAATTTTTATACCAAAGGGCATAAGTGTAACAAACAACAATTATACATGATTATGGCTGATGAAGAGGAAGGACTACAAGCTGGTGATATTGCAGATGGCTCTAGTCCTACTATTGTGGAATTGGAGGAAGAGATGTAAATATCAGCTCATGCATTAGCTGGTAACATTTCTCACACCACTATCAAGCTTCGAGGTCAAGTTAAAACACAAGGGTTGACTATTCTGGTGGACAGTGGGAGCACCCACAGCTTTCTCAACCCTGGCCAAAGACAACGGTGTGGTTATACTATCACACCAACTCGGACTCTCCAAGTCATCAGAAGAGATGGCAACAAAATCTTGAGTCAAGCTAAATTCCACACAGGTTTACATGGGTTATGCGGGTCACACATTTTCTCATGACCTGCACCTTCTTGATTTAGGTGAAAGCTACGATATGGTTTTAGGTGTGGATTGGATGCGTGACTTGAGCCCAATGTTATTTAATTTCAAGAAGTTAACTATTAAATTTTAAAGATCGAGGACAAGATATTGAACTAAGTGGGTCACAAGGAAGACGCAACTCATTATATCTCTTATGTCGTGCAAAGCATTTAGGAAACTACTTGCAACGGTGAACCGCTTCCGTTTGGTGATTACTCTTATATATCGGGTTCAATTACTTCACCCGAGTATTGCTGCCCTGGTCTACAAAGGTCTTGGAAGAGTTTCCTTCGGTGTTTTAACTTCCCAAATCACTTCCCCACGCAGGGCCCATGATCACCATATTCCGTTACTACCTAACCTCGGTTCCACCAAATCAACGGCCTACGAGAGTTCCGTTTTGTGAAAATTTGTGATTGAAGACGGTGCAAGAGATGCTCACTGCTGGAGTCATTCAACCTAGCCACAGCCCGTTCTCTTCCCCGGTTCCATTGGTCAAGAAAAAGGATGGTGACTGGCGTTTTTGCGTGGATTATCGCAAGCTCAACTCGATTACTATAAAAGATAAGTACCCAATTCCTCTCATTGATGAGTTGTTTGCTGAGCTTCATGGCTCTACCTTTTTCTCTAAGATAGACCTTCGATCCGTACCACCCAGTCTGAGTACACCTATAGATGTCTAAAAACCGCTTTCGTACACACCATGGTCATTTTGAGTTTCGTGTCATGCCATTTGGGCTGACTAATGCCCCGACCACTTTTCAGTCACTTATGAATGACATCTTCAAACCTTATCTTAGGAAATTTATCCTTGTATTTTTCGATGACATACTAGTTTATAGCCACTGACTTAGCATCTCATTGCACACACCTTCGTATAACCCTGGCTATTCTACAACAACATTCACTCCTTGCTAAACGCAAAGAATGTAGTTTTGAGTCGGCATAAACTTGAATAGGTCATCTTATTAGCAATGAGGGAGTCGCAGCAGACTGCCAAAATAGAATGTATCTTAATCGCGGCCAAGACCAACAACCTTAAAAGGGTTACGCGGGTTAACGAGTGGTATTAAGTAAATTTGTGAGGAACTATGGCCTCGTTTTTCCAACCTCTCATTCTTATTTTTGTTAAAAAGAATAGTTTTCTTTGGTCTTCCGAGGCTGACTTGGCTTTCGAACAATTGAAGAAGGTGGTAACTACTACCCCTGTCCTCGTCTTACCGATTTCACCTTAGAATTTGAGCTTAGACTCGATGCTAGTGATAGTGGGGTAGGTCGTGCTTATGCAACAAGGCAGGCCTATTGCATTCTTGATAAGGCTATGGGACAATACAAAGCAATGTCTACATACGAAAAAGAGTTGTTGAGTATTGTTATAATTTGTTCATCATTGGCGATCCTTCCTCCCGGGCTCTCATTTCAAAATTTTTACGGACCATCGAGTATTAAATACTTTATGGATCGGCGGCTCCATACTCTATTTCAACAGAAATGGCTAACCAAACTTCTTGTTTTTGATTATACCTTGTTTTATAAGAAAGGTACAGATAACATAGTTGTTGACGCTTTGTCTCGGGCTTCATGTTCATCCCTCACTATAGCTCGACCACGGTGGTTGGAGGAAGTTCAGGCTAGTTATGCAGATGACCACTTGGCTCAAGAACTGCTACCTAAACTCATGCTATCTCCAGTGCATCCTGATGGCTATACCTATTCACAAGGCATTATCCAGCAGCATGGCAGAATCTACATTGGTTCCTCTAGTAATGCTCATCAGAAGGTTCTTCTGAGTGCTCACTCATCGGCTCTCGTCGGTCACTCGGGAATACAAGCTTGTTATCACAAGGCTAAGGCCTATTTCCGGTGGGTCGGCTTGAAGAAGGATTTGATCAAATTTATACGCGAATGCGCATCATAACGACATAAGGTAGAGCACACTTCACGGCAGCCTACTTCAGCCCCACCATGCAGATCAAGACTGGAAGCATTTGAGTATGGATTTCATCGCCAGTCTTGCCCAAGTCCGAGGGCAAGGAGGTAATTTTGTTTGTTGTTGATCGTTTTACTAAGTATAGCCACTTTTTAATGCATTACGCCATCCATACACTTGCATAGTCGGTTGCCAAGGTGTTCATTGACTCTATTCTCAAGCTCCATGGAGTTCCATCTACTATAGTGTCCGATGATGCCGTATTCTTGGCGGATTTTGACGCGAGTTATTCAAAGCCTGTCGGCACTTCATTGCACCCTCGCCTCCTATCACCCGGCAGACTTGACGGGACCAAACAGAGCGTGTTAATGCTTGCTTAGAATCTACTTATGTCGTATGTGCGCCAAGCCCGTTAAGTGGGCTTCTTGGCTCTCCTCGCAGTGGTGGTTTAATACCACTTACCACACCGATCTCCGCCTCGGACCATTTCGGGCCTTATCTGGTATGATCCACCCAGTTTGGTTTACACTCTTCTTCTTCTATTTCCAACTCCACCGTTTAAGATTACATGCATCAGTCGCAAGGTTCTTGCGAGAGGTATTCAATGTGAGAATTTACCAAGCTCGGATCGCATTAAAAGCAACATGCGGACAAACACAGAGTTGAGAGATCATTTGTGGTAAGTGATTGGGTCTATTTACGCCTGCAACCGTATCGACAGACCTCAGTACAACTGCGTAAGAACCTTAAACTCGTTGCTAAGTTTTTCGGCCCTTATCAAGTAGTGGAACTTATTGGCCAGGTAACATATAAACTGCAATTGCCTTATACTTCTCGCATTCACCCTGTTTTTCACGTTTCGTAATTAAAGAAGAAGATTGGTCAGGGTATGGTTCCACAGACATGCTTACCTTCCCTGGACAAGCATGGGCTAATGAAGGTTAAACCAGTGGAGGTGATTGATTCTCGCGTACTTCTCCGGGGTCGTCAGCAAATTCCACAGGTGCTTGTGCAATGGTCCCATCTTTGAAGGTGATTATTGTTGGGAGGATTTGATTTTATCAAGGCTAAGTTTTAGAGATTTATCCTTGAGGGACAAGGATAAAAGTAGCATGGAGGGGCATTGTCATATCCCCTATTGGAGGGCAACCCCTATTAACAAACCGGTGTATTTAATAATAGTTAGAAGTGTGTGAGTGTGGCTGGCACGTGTGCCATGTGAAAAACCTAATATGTTGAGAAATGCTTTCACGTTTTCTTATCAATGAAAAATTAGAAACTGTTTTGTTCTTCTCTGCCTCTTTGAGGTTTGCTTCAATTCTGCAGAGTAGATCCTGTAGGTTGAGATAATCGAGCGTTTGTAGTGTAGATCACTACACTTGATGTATTTAGGTTATATATTGTCAAACATAGTTTTTAGAACAATAAATTGTTCTCAACCTCAAGGCGATGAACCTAAGCATATTCATTGCTTAAATTTCGAAGCTTGACTACAAAATTTCTTCTTTGAAATTCATCAATTATTCTTAAGTCATATGACGTTGTCTTAGAAGATAGAATGGTAAAAATAATGATCAGTAAATAGGATAATAGGCTTCAAATACCTTTGTTGATGAAGTCCTCGCACATGTCTTCGTTATATTTCAATCTTCAAGGGTTATTCGGTGAATTCTGATACTCAACTAGCATCTTTCAGAATCCTAGTACGAAAGTCGTAGAATATAAAATCAAGATATAGTTTTGTGCAATAACATTGAAAACAAGCTTGACATACCAAAAATTGTGAGTTTGATCGAGCAATGCTCTTACACACATAATTTTCCATGTCATTCATAAGAGATGCATGATTAAAACTCGCCATGGACTTGGCATTTAAAACGCCTTTCTACAACAGACAACCACAGTTTGTCCAAGCAATTGAATATACTTGACAATATAAGTATCACCTAGAAAAAATAAATTTCTCATCCAATTTTCCAGATTATGAACACATGAAAGTTATACGATAAGGAACTAACTATTATAGAATTTACTAATGCTGTTATATCTATCATGGAGAGAGACTTGCCTTTCCAGGTAGCGAATTTTAATTTAATTCCGGATATTCTCAAATGAATGTGCCCTTTCTAAGGTTTACCCAGAAAAATAGGAACATCCAAATAACTTAAAGGTATAGTTTTCGTAAGAATGCCATATCGATCATCAATGAATTTGACTCCACTGAAGTACGTGCTTACTGGTAAACAACATACACTTTGCAGTGATAATTGTTTACAGAATGTGTACCACAATTCTCAAACAAATTCATTAAGCTACTAACTACTCTTTGAGTACCTCTTGATCAAGAAGGCGAGGAATAATATGCCTCGACTAAGCACATCTTCAGCAAGACATGAAAGAATATGAGACACAAAGACACCTTGGCGAACACCTCTAGAACAACTGAAATCACCCATCACTTTTCCATACGTTATTATAGATAACTTCGCTGAATTCCAAATGGTCTGAATCCAACTAACAAATAGAAGACAAAAGCCAAAAACGTGCAAAGTCTAGAGTAGAAAGTTCTAGTATAATGTAGATACATTTTTTGATTTGGTGTCTGTGGGGTTGCCTTGCCCCCTTGGAGATGCATTTTTGATTTGGTGTCTTGCCTGAACTTCTACCCGCCGATGAAGATGCATTTTTCATTTGGTGTGCGCGTGGAGATGCATTTTTTATTTGGTGTGCGCGGGGCTTCAACCCTCCCCGTGGCGATGTATTTTTATTTGGTGTGCGCGGGGCTGGTGATGTATTTTTTATTTGGTGTGGCAGGGCAAATACATTAAATAAGTGGAAAACATGTGCATATTTTATTTATTTATTTTCGCAGAAAATATGTATGAAATATGTGAATTTTTTCCCCCTCTATATGTTAATTTAGAAAAAAAAAAAGTCGTAATATGGTAGGTACTCGATTTTCAAATTGAATTTAAACTTCAATAAAATTCCAAACACGGTAAGTTAGGGTTTCCTTTTGAGTTTATAATTTTTTAAACCAATTATACGTTGTCCTCACCTAAATATTGTCACCTCACAAATTCCAAATTGAATTTGGTTTTTTTTTTTTTAAATCTTTTCTTATTATTTTTAAACCAATCATATACATTTGCCAAGTGTCCTCACCAAAACGCTCGTTTCACAAAACTTAAAAAAGGCATATTTCGGCCAATAGAAAGCAAGGATTTCCTCACCGTTCAACGTGAGAGCTTTATTTGTCTAGCCCTTTTTAAGTCTTTAGATTTGGATTATGATGCTTATTTCAAGTGCCATGACAGAATTTTGGATTTTCAAGCTTAAAGTTGGTCCACAGTACTAGATTTTGAGTCGCTAACATCGCTTAGAGCAACTCCAGTGGTGCGACTAAACCCAAAGATCAAAGACCAAAAAAAAAGACCAAATTTTAGTTTGGTCCATCGTGTGACGCAGTGGGTGGCGAGTAAATTTAGTCGGCGGGAGTATAAGTTCGCCCGGTGTGGGGCGTAAACTTTATCCGCCCAAAAAAAAAAAAAAAAAAAAAAAAAAATTGGGCGTTGATATAGTCCCACTTTAGCGTGGATATAGTCCCAAAAAGAATAAAAAAAAAAAAAAAATGGGACGAACATTTTATCACCGCTTGGTGTGGGGCGGACATTTTATCACCGCTTGGTGTGGGCGGAACATTTTATCCGTCTGGTTTTGGGGAGATAACATTATATCCCCGCCTTCAAACTATATTTGGGTTTAGTCTTTGGTCCCCGACCAAATATAATCGCTACTGTTCATTTAGTCCGGGATTTGGTCTTTGGTCCCGTGAGCACGGGAACCGGGTTTCGCTTCACGTGATCACAAACAATCTTTATAAAAGTTGAATACGTGCGAGGTGTGAGAAATATGGATCAAGCATAGGTAGATGATAACTCACAGATTCCAAACCCCTCTAGTTTGTCATGATCTCATTATCATCTCCGGGGATCAGATAGATTCGAAATACGAGTATGTAAATGAAAGTATCGGTGCAAAAGGTAAAAGAGACAACGATATACGTGGTTCGAGCACTAAAGGCCTACGTCCACGGCCCGAGGAGATTCACTATAAAAATAAATGATTACAAAGATGATCACAAGACCTTGTGATCATCGAACACATGAGCTAAGACTCACTTACTTCTCCCTATTCTCTCTCCTCTCTCGTTCCTTTTTTTTTCTCTCCCTCTCCTTCTCCTCAGTGGAGGGGGGTACATACTTATAGCTAAGTTTGGTGGGTCCTACTGACAATGAGTTGTTGAGATCTTATCTTCTTGTGTTCTGTGCATTGTACGTGGACTTGAATATAATCCGCTGGAGATGGTCCGCGGACCTCTATGTCACCCGCGGCTTCGACTATATCCCGATTCATCACTGACCAACTCTTGTTTCCATCGTTGGTTGTCCGGCCACGTATTCTCCGAGCTACATTAAATGCGGGTGGTTGAGTGTCTCAGTCCACGCCGGGTGGTGTCGGTCCTCTTGTCATGTCCATGTCGGGTTGAACTACCGACTGTTGATCATATCTTACCTCGTGATGTGTTAAGGCCATCCTTGGGTGCTACGCGGACTTATCTATCTTGGGTGCCCCTTTATTTCGACAGATTGGACTTGATAGATGGTACGTTGTCTGGGTGCCACGGATGCCCCTACTGTGTCATCCCGTGAGTGATTTCATCCACGTGGACCCCGTTAGCGCACGTGGCAATGGAGATAAACAAGTGTACCCACAATTTGCCCCTCTTCTTGTGACTTGGCGTTTGGCTTTTGTTGGAAAGAAGAACCGTGTGGTACGTTTTATCTCCCTCATAACTTCTCCTAAAAAGGTGCTTCCTGCATATATTGTGCACGTTTCCACGTCCGGCCATAACTTGCCCTTTGGGTAGTGGACGGTTCCTTACAGTTCCCTATAAAGAGGAGAAGAGTGAGAGAATGTGACTTTAATTCACATTCTCTGTTTTATTCTTTGTTCTTGTCTTCATCTTCTTAACTTCCTCCGACATCATGCCGCTGCCTCAACTCCACCGTGGTTGTCGTGGTTCTTGCTACTGCGGTTGTTACTTGTTGCTTATTCTTTGTTGCTCTTGTTGATTGATTCTTCGTGATTAGGGTATGACCTTTTACTCGTTTAATCACCTTGCTTCGCTTGTCGAGTTTACGATCTTCGGTGATGATTTGATGATGAGTTTAAATTTAAATGTACCCTGGGTTTTAGAGCCGACGCTTGAGTTGGGTGTTCCATTGGCCATGCTTAGATTTTATTTCTTCTTTGAGTTGGATAATGGTCTGAGAGTTTAGGCAACTGTTAGATGAAATTTAGGGTTTTCTTCTTTTGCACTGTTGTTCTTGAGATTTTCTCGATTTTTGATCTTCTCTGCCTCTGGCTTGAGCTCCTATTCGTGTTTGTGCCCGCAGACATGTCCGATCATCCGCGGGTTCCTTATCTAGACTCCTCCGTCAAGTCCTCATCGATCTCCCAGGAGTGATCCTAATGTAAGGGTGAGCTTCCCCCACCTACCGGTGGTAACCTTCGGGATGGATTTAACATCCTCATCCTCAGGTCAAAGGCCTTCACTTAGAAGGGGTGATCCTCCGCGAGGATCTAGATATGCCGCGACTGGCGTCTAGGGGTGGGTCTCTAAGAAGCAATTAATCCTCGCAATGAACCTTTGGATGTGCGACCCCTCTCGCACTCCGGCCTCCAACGCGGACTAACCCACCCGTGTCTAGTTCAAGTAAGTCGACTAAAACTCTTACTTCGAAAAGAAAGGCTACGGAGATAGAGTCTTTGGGAGACTTAGTTCCTCTAAGAGGAAGGCTGCGGGTTACTGTGGAGGATGCTCACGGAGGAAGGTTTTCGAGGAAGATTCCCGTTACTTTCCGTCCTTTATCTACGGGTAATAAGAAGTTTACCTTCCGATACATTGATCTCGAGGCCTTCAAGGTGAAGCATGGTCTTGACATTTTCGGGTTCGTTTTTATGCGCTGATAAAGACATAACTTATGAGATGGTTACCAATTACAAGTACGATGCCTTTCATTTCGATTAACCAGTGGGTGCTTTGAGGCTGGTTTGATGCTACCCTTGTATAAAGCCGGTGATGATTTCTACTACTGGTCTGTCTGGCCGCGATACGCAAGAAAAGTCATAATCGCGGGGTGCAACGGTTGACAGAAACTATCTTCGCCATCTTCGTGAATGCTGTCTTCGTAGGTGGAAAACGATGATGACTTGCTATGCCCCTAAATTAGAAAGGAGAAGGGGTGGTATACTCCGAGAATTTCAACAAATCCTTTGGAGATTATATTACGAAGGAATACTCGTAAGCCGTGGTACGTGAGTCTACGGAACATTACTTACTGGGAAGTTCGCCTTTCGAGCGAGGTAAGTGATTCCAAGATGGCGAGGATTCCTGGTGCCGAAGGTCTTCCTATTCTGCTGAGGAGAGAATCAAGCGTGATCATGACTATGAGTGGTCCGCTGTTCTTGAAATCGTTGGCCCGTGGGCCTATGGTTGGGTCCCTGGTCCCAAGTGGTTGGCGACCCTCTTTTGATGGTCTTCCTCGCGAAGCTTCTCCCCGCTCGTTACGCTCATTCACGCTTTTGGCGGATGAGTTTTGCTGGTATGGATTTTGTTTATAGCCGTGATGTTGATGATGCGAGAGGACGAAGATGTTCCGATGCTAATCTTCCTCGCGGGATACCGATGTTGTTAAGGTGCGTTGTTTGTTTTCTTCGTATGTATGCCCCTACGTTTTCTTAAATAATGTTGATTATGCCAAGGAAAGGTGATGCCAATGGTTCTTTCATCATTACGTGTTGTAGGTGTGTAGAGGTAAGAAGATTAATCCCAAGCAATCATCGAATTCTCCCAACAGGGTTCCTCTCATTTCGAGGATGTAAATAGTCAGTGTGTGGTGATGAGGACTCTTAGATAGGGAAGAGCGGGTGAAACTCTCACTGTTCAAGAAGGTGATGGCGATCGGGCCGTTGACGGTGGAGGTGATGATCCGACCACCGGTGGTGGTCGGGTGCTCCGGCTATTGGTGGTGGTGGGGGTGATCCGGCCATGGTGGTGGTGGTGGTGGTGGTGGCGGTGGTCTAGGTGATTCGGATAATGGTGGCGGTCAAGATGGCCCGGCCATTGGTGGTGGTCAAGGTGATGGCGATTGGGCCGTTGACGGTGGAGGTGATGATCCGGCCACTGGTGGTGGTCAAGGTGACCCGGCTACTGGTGGTGGTCAAGGTGACCCGGCCACTGGTGGTGGTCAAGGTGACCCGGCCACTGCCACTGGTGGTGGTAGAGGTGATTCGGATCTCGGGTGGTGTTGGTGGTGATGGAAATCATGCCAGGGGTTTACTAAGTCCAGTGTGGAATGTTATAGATAAAGGTAAGGGACTTGTTCTTAGTAGTGATGACAAGGATGGGGGTGCTTGTTATGAGTTCTCCTTTGTAAGGTTTTATCCGGGGAAACAGTCATTTGACATGTCCACGGTTATGGGGCTTGTTTCGGACGGGCGCTGCTTCCACTGGTGATGATTGAGTGTTCTCGAGGCCATTGCGTTGGTGGCCCATCCGGCGGGTCGATCTTCCGGGGTTTTGGTAGTGCCTTCCCGAGGGGTTTCTTTGGTACCTCCCTCTACTGTTGGTGGGGCCTTGGTGCAAGGTAATGTTGGTGCTTGCTCATGGTGGGAATACCTCGGACTCTTTCGTGATGATTTCTCGCGATCCTTAGCTGCTAGGATGGCGATGATGTTTGTTTGGCATGGTCATGAAGAAAAACTTACTGGTTGTTCCTCATCCCTTTAGTGATTGAAGGGGAAAAGAGTTCGGATGCTTTTACTCGTAGGTACATGGAGTTAACCCCGAGGAGGCGGTAGATCGAGGGTGGGGTAAAAATCTCGTAGCCAGCGGAGGGCTTGATCTTGTAGTGGATCCTCCCCCACCGATTGCCGACATGATGGTTATTTATTTGATGGGTATCGATCTGATTACCCAGCGGCGGTTATTGAGGTTTGTCTGTTCTTTTTATCCCCGATTGCGTTCGAATATGATTTCGTTCGAATATGATGTGAGCTAACTTCCCTCATTTTGCTTTGATAGATGATGAGAAGTGAGTATTGTAATCACCAACTTTACCTAGGCTCTTTAGGGCCAAATCTCGAAGCTAGAGGGGAAGCTTCGACATTGTGAAGAGACGCTTTCAAGTGTCGAGGCTTCGGTATCCACTAAGGATGAAGAAATAACCGAGCTGCGTTCTGAGTTGGCTCTGGTTAAGGCCAAGTTGGCTGTTGCTGAGGAAAATGCTTCATCCATTTCAGGTCTGCGCTCCCTCTTCTTTGGTAGTTTCTTGCTCCTTATTTATTCTCGAGTTTTCTCTTTCTTCCTCCTCCTCCATTTTATCTTCGAAGGTGGGTGGAGTCCCCGAATTGTTGTGGCTTCGGAGTGAGAGGGCTCGTCAAAGGGTCGCATTGCTGAGGTAGTTGAAAAACTTAAGAGTGAGTCGGCTAAATGGAATACGCGGATGTTCATACAGCGATGGTCGAAGAATGGCGTAAGAAAAAGTATTGCTTGGTAGATTTGCAAAATCGAAAATAACCATGACCGCCATTTGTTCAACGGGGCTCTTTTATGGACGCGGGATAATCTTGAGCAAGCCCGCTGGGCAGATTTCCTCCTTAGAAATTAAACTTAATGTTCGGAAGGCTCTGAGCGGCTAGCGCGGTCTTCTCATCCCTCGGATGTGCGGACTTATATGCAGCGTTTGGCCAAGGAGAGACGATGCTAGGGCAGAATGTAGTGCTCTCGGCAGTGCTCATTCTGCGTCTCGAGCTGATGTGGCTCGTCAGGTTGAACGTGAGAGAGACTTAGAGGTGACTATGTATCGTCTCAACAAGGGGTTGGAATTGAAGAATGATGAGGTTAATCGACATCGTCATTCGGCTCGATGTGAAATGACCCCGAGCGCAAGTCGGTATGCTCATAATCTCGGGTAGATTATGATAAGTTATCAAATGAATATGATTATGCCGCAGGACGAGTGGATTCGCGGTTGATCATTGTGAAGGTATACGTCTTCGTCATCGAGTGTGCTTTGAATTGTATCCGTCATAACTCACATTCTTCTTTTATTGTTCGCAGAGCTCCAAGTACAACTTAAAGCCGCAGATGGAAAGTTTGCCGAAGCTCGGGCTAAGGTAGTTCAACTGGAGGGTCAAGTTAGCTACCATCGCGGTCCTGGCCTCGTCTCGGGGATGAAACGTTGAAGCAAGCTAATCAAAGGATAGAACAGCTTTGTACTTCCTTAAATCAGCTGAGATGAGGAGCGTGGCCATAGGTCTAATGGCCCGCAAACAGGCGTCAAGAGATTAATAAGATTCTTGGTGAGATTGAGCTGGACCTTAAGAAAAACCATGGGTTAACCAAGAATTATACTCGGCGTCCGTACCCGCGCTCCCATCAAGTTCTTCCGCCCTCCTCGGGTGGTAGCGTTCCTTCATGTTTGAAGGATAAACCGGATAACCCTCCTACCTCGAGACCGTAGTTAGTATGCTAGGGATTGATCTCGATTTGCTTATCCTTTTTGGGCGTTTTTGTTATTTTGCCTGTTTGGGCTTGTAATCTTTGCATGTATTAGATCAAACTTTGGTGTTTAAATATGATTTTGAATTTTGTTGAATTTATGTCTATCATCTTTAACTATAATGGTAAATTCCGTAGTTATTGTAACCCGGGATATCAATCTTTGAGTTTGATAAAGTGTATTGTTCGTAACTCGTGAGTTGGTATCCCAGGAATCGTCTTGTGACCTTGCACCCCGTCCGGCTAACTCCTTGGCAGAGGATCACCGGGCGGTGAGGTGTCTGCCGACGTTTAAGGATGTACTCCATTAAGTTCGCGGCTTGTAATATTGCACGGATATCTCATTCCCGTAAGAAGTCGCCTCCGGTCACACACTTATAGACATTTACAGAGGAGTTCGAGATCGCATGTGTATGCTCCGATATATTGCGTGTGTGTGTTTTGCAGGATATTGCCGGTATATTGTAGTGGGTATGATCCATGCTTTGTTAAGGATATCCCTCTTACTAAGTATAACGTCAATTCCTAATAATAGTAATTGTACAACGATTTCGTTGGTTGACCTTACTACCTACATCCACGGGGTAACAATTGCATCGATATTTTATTATGATGTGACATGGTTTTCAATGTACATTGTGTAAGTAGTATATACATGTGGTTCATATGATGTGTTGTATATAGGTTATGGGTTTTGAATAAATTGGAATGTGCGTAGGTAATGAACGGGATATGATATTTGGAAATGAAACTTGGATTGATTGAAAAATTAAGGTGCGTTACTCCTTTGTCGAGAGATAGAAACATGTGGATTAGCAAGTCCATTTTCTTCTTCGAAATGCGTGCAGTGATTGATCATGGGTAGTATGGCTTGAGGTATTTGGCATTCCACGGATGCATGAGGATTTCCCCTTTCATATTACGCGAGATAAGAAGAGCCATTTCTGCGATGTCATGTATTATGTGGTCCTCCCCAAGTTGGTGCTAATTTTCCCCACTTTTTTCTCGGTATTGGGGAATGGTCCTCAACACATACTTCCTTCTACAAAATTCCTAAATTTCACTTTCTTGTTATATTCTCCGCCAGCTGCGTTGGTAGTTTTCCATTCTTTGCGGTGTTGCTTCTCTTCTTTCGAGGTCGTCGAGCCTTTCCAACATCATGTCCGTGGTGAGATTCTTTTCCTGTGCTTCGTCTTTGTAGTTGGAAGTAGAATTTCCCTTGAGGATGACTGCTTCAGCCTCGTAGGTGAGTAGAAATGGGGATTCTCCGCAGCTGATCTTCGAGTCGCCCTATATGCCCATGAACGTTATGCAGCTGTTCACACCATCGCCCTTGTGCTCATCTAGCTGTTTTTTAAGAATGAGTGCCAAAGTTTTGTTTGTGGCTTCGCTTGTCCGTTGCTTTGTGGGTATATGGGGGTGGACTTGTTTTTAGAATCTTGAAGGTGTCAATAAACAAGTCAATATTCTTTCCTCAGTAATTGCCATTTTACCGTTTGAGACTATCTCTCAACGGGGATGCCAAATCACAGATGATATTTTGAAAAATAAAAGTGAAGACGTCCGAATCCCGAATTCTTGCGGTGCCTTTCGCTTCTACCCATTTGCTAAAATAATCCGTTGCCACTATTAGGAATCTTCTTTTCCCCGTCTCGATACGAGTGGGCCTACTATGTCGATACCCCATTTCCCGAAGGGCCAAGGACTATCGACCGAGTTCAACTTTGTGCGGGGCGTGGATTCGTTTACCAAATCTTTGACATTCTTCGCATCTCTTCGCCATTAAGCTGCATCTTGGATCATGGTTGGCCAAAGAATAGCCCCCTGCGTCTTTGCCTTATCTTGCTAGGGATCTCATTCCTTTGTGATTCCTGCGTCTCCCTCTGTGTATATCTTTTTAAAACGACATGCCCCTCTCGATCGGGATAGGCACGAAGTGGTCCAGGGAATGATTTTCGGTATAAGGCTTGGTCTCTTAGTTCGTACATCCCTCGCTTCTTGATTGCACCTTCCCTAGCCTTGTTTGGTGTCCGGGGAGTTTCCTTCTTTGAGGAAAGAGCGGATTTCTGATCTCCAATCTGCCTCCTGACTATAATCGCTGTCTTCCTCCGCTTGCCGTAATGTCCTCGTTCTGGAAATCGTCGAATATGTATTCTCCGACATCCTCGTCAGAGATATCTTTCTCCTTAGATTTGCGTTGGTTAGCCGCGCACGTTTCGGGAGTTTGATGGATGGTTCGTACACTCTTGTTACCTTGATTGCTTTGACATCTTCGTCTTTAAGCATTGATGATATATAAGCCAAAGCATCCGCGTGTCTAAGTTCCTTTCTACGAGATGTCCAAAAGCGATTTTTGTATTTGGGAGGCCAATGTTTGCACTAGAGCCATGTATACCACTAGTGTTTCAGTGCATTACATTGTATTCGTAGCCTATCTGGCCGTATGATGGTTGTGAGTCGCTTTGTTACCCGCACTTCTTGTATGCCCAATTCAATTATCAAGCGGAGAGCATGGATCACTCCTTCGTATTCTACGATGTTATTGGTATGGCCTTCGAATTCCAATCGAATGCGTGCACGATTCTGTCTCTGTGGGTGTGGTGATGACGATGCCTATCCCCGCGCCTCTCTATTTTTGGAGCCATCGACGAAGACCTCCCATTGCCGTGGGTTCACCGGCTCAAGAATATTATTTGGCTCTGGTTTTTCTATGTCAGGGGGCCCATAGCCTTCCATCCTTGTATGCGTACTTCTTCTTCGTTGTCCAAAGGCAGTCTGCTAGAAAGTCCGCTAATACTGCGATTTACGGAGTGTTGGAGCTCATAGTGGATGTTGAATTGGTGAGGTATGTACTCCATTTTGCTATTCGTCCTACTTTTCCGCCCCTTTGAGGATGGTCTCTAAGGGTGCACGACATGGGATACGTATGTCATGCGTTAAGAAGTACGTCCTCGGCTTTTAAAGTAGACCATACGACGGCTAGGATTAGCTGTTCAATTCCTCGTGTAGTTTCGTTCTGCCGGAATTCTGGGTCTTCTTGACATAATAGATCGGTTGCTCCTCCTTCGTATGGGTTCGACGATCTTGCGCTGCGTGCGTCATTTGCTGCAATGTAGAGTGCCAAAACCTCCTCGTCGGTCAGGTTTACGAAGGATGGGGATTTGCTAGGTATCGTTTAATGCCCAAAAAGCTTCTTCGCATTCATGTGCGTCCATTCAAATTTAGTCCCTTTTTTGGTATATTGAAGAAGAGTTTGCACCTATCAGGATCGTGATATGAATCTTCCCGGGGCTGCTAGGGATCCATTGAGCTTTGTACCTCTTTTAGGTTCTTCGGAGATGGCATGTTTGTTATGGCTCTTATGCCCGGGATCTACTTCAATGCCCCTTTTGTCACTAGGTATCCAAGGAATTTTCCCGAGGTCACCCCGAAAGTGCATTTTCCGGGTTTACCTTCATGTTGTGCTCTCTCATAGCTCCAAGATGTCCTTGAGTCTGGTGGTGGTTCTTTCTTACTTTGCTTTTATGAGCATATCGTCGACGTAAACCTCTAAAGTCTGCCGATCCATGGCTTGAAAATAGCATCGACCATCCTTTGGTACGTTGCTCCAGCGTTTGAGCCCGAAAGGCATTCTTACGTAACAATAAAGACCATGGGGTGTGTAAAATGCGTTTGTTGCTGGTCTTCTTCTGCCAAAAAATAGTTGGTTGTACCGGAATATCCGTCCATGAATGACAACTCTTCGTATCCTTCTCTTTACGTCGACTAAATGGGTCAATCTTGGGTAATGGATAACTATCCTTTGGGCACGCTTTGTTCGGTTGGTGAAGTCGATGCGGTTCGGCCCCTCCATTTTCTTTGGTACTATTACCATGTTGGAGATCCACGTGGGGTATTTGACTTCTTTTATAAAACCGGCCCCTAATAGCTTTCGTAGCTCCGTTTCTACCTTTGTGATGCTGTGGCCACCTTTCGTATCTTTTGTCGTCGTACAGGGTGTGCCGGGTTTAATCACGCGACTCATGCTTTGCATCCGTCTTTGGGTCTATTCCCGGCATATCGGATAGTTTCCATGCGAAGATGTCCGCGTATTCCTTTAGCAGTGTTATCAGTGAAGCTTCGCGTTCTTCGTCCATTAGAGTTCCTATTTTGATCTTTCTTGGATTCTGCTCCGTCCCTATGTTGATCTCTTTCACTGCCTCCAAGGATGTGAAAGTGGGCTTTGGTTCCCCCAGGTGGGGCATTTTCTTTAATTGCTATTTGGTAGCCTCAGATTCGCTGCTGTTTAGCCTTTGATGTGGAGGCCTCCGTGCTTCCCTACGAGTTCCCTTTAGACAAGCTTTTTCCGAGATTTCCTCCGGATATTCGTCGATGGCTTTGTCTTTGGATACCGCCTTGCTACGAGCCTTGCGGGTTTTCCTTTTCTCATCTTCTTCGTTGTTGAGTTGTATTTGCATCGCGTGGCACTCTTTACAGGAAGCTTGATCACCCTTTATCTCCATTATTCCTAGGGAGTGGGAAATCTAAGGTATTGATGGTAAGTAGGTTGTGACTCCCTTGAGTTTGTGGACCCATCTTCGTCCAATAATGGCATTGTAGGGTGAAGGCGTGTTTACCACGCTAAAGCGAGTGTCGACTTTCATGGGGCCTGCATCCACTTGTAAGACAATATCCCCAGGGGCTTCGTAGCTAGGTGCCATTGAACCCGTAGATGGTGTAGTGCGAAGTCGGGAGTTGCTCATCGTTAAGCTCCATGCGTTTGAATGTATCGTAAAACAATACATTTTACAGAGCTTCCTCCATCGATGAGGATTTTCCTTATGTTGCATCTGCGATCGGCAATGTGAGGATTAATGGGTCATTGTGATCTTCCATGTCGTCCTCCATATCATCGGCTTAAAAATCGAGAAGGCGCGTTCATCCAATCCTCGTGCTCTTCTACTTCCTTCCCGCTTATACCGTAAAGCTCATGATAATCTTCAAATTGTTTTCTCAGTCGTTTTCCTATTTGTGCCGTTAGGGTGGGCTCTTTGCTTTCCGAGCAGGATATAGAGTTCAATGTGCGGTTACCCTCAGGTAGTTGGACCTGTTTGCTGCGTTTGGCTCTATCCTCCATTCCAGCCTTTTCCACATATTTTTTGAGATCCCCCGCATCTATCAGCTTTTGTACTGCTATCTTGAGATTTTTGCATTTCTCTAGTCGTGTGTCCGTAGCTAAAAAGTGGAAATCGCCGGTACTCTTTGGATTCTCTAGAGGCTGGTGGTTGTTTCCCTTTAGACCGGAGGCCGATCTAAGTCTTCGCGATCCTTGATCTCCTTGATATGCGGGGATAACCTGGTGTTGAGTTTCGTATAGACCCGGTCTTCAAACTTTTGCCCCTCCTTTTGTGATCGTCTTTTCGATCCTTTTGGTGTGGGCTGGGCACATCGACTAGTTCCACGGAATTTGTCCGTGGGGTTCGGTGTGCTCCGCTCGGGGTTATCTTTCGGAATTTCTTCCAACCTCGCATGCTTTTCAATGATTATCCTTAAATCTCCCTCGGTGGTTGGGGAGGTACTGGTGGATTTCGACAAGCGGCGGGCTCATCCTATCAAGCCCCCATTTTATGTGATTAATACTCACCACGGGATCCACATGTCCAATGGCGACATACTTTGTGCCATCTATCGGTGTATTCTCGAACGGACTCCGTACTTAATTGCAAGTGAGAAGAGCTTGTCCATCCTTGTGTTCACAACTTTGTTGTACATGTAGGTGGCGGGAACTTTTCGGTGGTGATCATATGAATTAATGCACCCGGCTTGAGGTTATCAAACCAAGATAACGCGGATCCTTTCGGGCTTGAAGGAAATATCGCATAGTATAGCCTCATCGTAATCCCACCTGGCCATTACCCTGTTGTAATATCGTAGATGGTGAGGGATCAGCGGACCCGTCGTAGCACTCAAAGTCGGGACCGGACATTTTTGCGGAATGGTAGCCGTAGCCAACTCGACGTGCAAGGGGGTAGTGTTGGCTTCCTTCATAATCTACATTCTAGTCTTCCACCTCCTTGCCTGGTCTTGAGTTGATTGATCTCTGCTAGCATTTTCAGCGGGAGGTTTTCCATTGCCAAACAATGCTCGTCTTGAATGGAAGTGCGTGTCTTTCTTGTGGGTTGCGACGCCGTGGCCTCCTCCCGTGTCATAGCAGTCTGGAATTTACGGTTGGTAGTCTAAGGTCGACCTTCTACTATTCCACGCATTTCTTTGGGGTATCCTTCTTGGTTAGTTGTTGCGGGGATATTTTGAAGATCGTCCCTCGGTCCTGTTCACATGCCTTGAGTTGGCTTCGTCGTCTTGATTCGCTAGTTCGGAGCTTAGGAGGATCTCTCTCTTAGTTGCTTTGGTTTTCTTGAGCTAACGGAGCCCACCGCATCCGCGTACGTTAGTTGATTCAGCTGTAGCTCCTCCGGTTATTGTAATATTTGCGCGTTTGGTTCGATGCTTGATTGGGGATTCCTTCTGTGGTTGAGCTTGTCCTCGGGGATTGTGGTATTGATTTCGTCTATCAACGGCACGCCGGCTCGATTATTCCGTTGGATCTGCCGGTAGTTGTTCGTCTTGTTCATTGTCCGTGGCATTCCGTAGGGATGGTTACGGGATCACTGATTCATTGCTATAGCCTCTGAGGCTCTACGCACAGTTGTTGTTACTTTGGAAGCAATCTTGAGAAATCCCCTTGCTTGGTGCAGCGGCTCTTGCGGCCGCAGCCTTCTTTGCCTAGATTGCGATGTTTCCCGCATCTAAGAGCCACATACTTTCCGCCCCGGTCATGCATGTTATCCGCGGCTATTCGTCCTTCGCCCTTTTATGCTGCTCCTTGTTATTCTTTGGTGTGGTCCTTGGAGTATCTCTTGGAGTTATCTTTGTCTTCCCAGTATCTTTGTTACTTTCCATTGTAATAATCTGCACAAGGGACATGAAAGGTAATCCGAGTCCCGAAAGTCCGCGGGTTAGCCGTTAGCTTAACTTTGACTTCATAAACTAGATTTCTAGCGGTAATGAGTGTGTTCGAGTTGTTAGTTTGGGGAATCACGGGTGCGGATTTGCCCGAGATAAAATCCATGGGTCGTTATTTGCAAAAAAGCCCAAATCTTTTGGTGGAAACTTTGTTTGAAATTCTAGTTAAAACCTAGATGTATTGGTAGAAAACACAATGGTCTAAGAACAGTCCATTGGCCAAAAATGAGTAGAGTCTAAGAGCAGTCTCATTAGCTAAAAACCCGGATCTGTTTGTTTAAAAGTCACATAATGCTCGGATCTGTTGGTAGAAAACACAATAGACATAGATGTGTGCTAAAAAATCGAATCCATGAGTAGATCAGGTTTGCGTTTCTAAATAAAAAATTTTGAGGTTGAGGTGTGAAGTCACGGGAAAAGATAAATCTTTTTAAGGGACAAGGTCCACTGTTTCTAGCGCCAAATTGTGAGCACGGGAACTGGGTTTCGCTTCCACGTGATCACAAACAATCTTTATAAAAGTTGAATACGTGCACTGAGGTGTGAGAAATATGGATCAAGCATAGGTAGATGATAACTCATAGATTCCAAACCCCTCTAGTTTGTCATGATCTCATTATCATCTCCCGGGGATCCAGATAGATCTGAAATACGAGTATGTAAATGAAAGTATCGGTGCAAAAGGTAAAAGAGACAACGATATACGTGGTTCAGCACTAAGGCCTACGTCCACGGGTCTGAGGAGATTCACTATAAAAATAAATGATTACAAAGATGATCACAAGACCTTGTGATCATCGAACACATGAGCTAAGACTCACTTACTTCTCCCTATTCTCTCTCCTCTCTCGTTCCTTTTTTTTCTCTCCCTCTCCTTCTCCTCGGTGGAGGGTACATACTCTATAGCTAAGTTTGGTGGGTCCTACTTGACAATGAATTGTTGAGATCTTATCTTCTTGTGTTACATTGCATTGTACGTGGACTTGAATATAATCCCCATGGGAGCGGTCCGCGGACCTCTATGTCACCCCCGCGACCCGACTATATCCCGATTCATCACGCCCTTTGACCAACTCTTGTTTCCATCGTTGGTTGTCCGAGGCACGTATTCTCGAGCTACATTAAATGCGGGTGGTTGGAGTGTCCCGATCCCACTAGGGTGGTGTGGTCCTCTTGTCATGTCCATATCGGTTAACTACCTCGACTAAGTTGATCATATCTTACCTCGTGATGTGTTAAGGCCATCCTTGGGTGCTTCGTGGGACTTATCTATCTTGGGTGCCCCTTTATTTCTCGGCCAGTTGGACTTGATAGATGGTACGTTGTATGCGGGTGCCACGGATGCCCCTCTGTGTCATCCCGTGGTGATGTCATCCACGTGGACCCTGTTAGCGCACGTGGCAATGGAGATAAACAAGTGTACTTACAGGTCCGTCCCGCTATGCCTGGTTCAGAGACCAAATAAATGGGTATAGTCGCCCACTGCAGTTGCTCTTAGGGTCACACTTCCTGGTTTTAGATGTTTGCAAGAAATTTAAATCAGTAGATAACAATTGGGTTACGGGTTGAGAGTTCATATCATGGCAGGCGAGGGATGGAATTTGCACAAAATGTTGTTTTCTTCTGATTATAATTGTTCACCTAAATAATTTGGATTGGCATCTCCTTTCCCTTTGTCAATCACGCCACTTCCGTACAAATAAGAGGTCGACCTCAACTTGCTTTCAGTTCACATGTTTCCCCCTCCCATGGCCTACCGTGCAGTAGACAGCAAGTGAATAACAAAATTAGCACGCAGATCTCTATATGCGCTACAGCGCATCATTTTATATTGGTCCCGCCGAAAGGACGAACACTTATCTGGAACCAGGATACTAGTCATTTGGTTTTGCCGCGAGTAGCGCAGTACTAGAATCTTGTTTCGCCCATAAAACGTGTTTAGAAAAATATCAGCAGTTTATTTTGATCTGTCCTCACAGTCTAGGATGTAAATCGAAACTATCATTTTCCTGAAAGGGAGATAAGATTATTTGTTAGTAAAATGGTAAACCGCGATTAGCAAAATCTCACTAGTAATTTGAGAAAGGGCGCTGGCAATGCATTTTTTTCCTCCGGTAATTACAAACTCTACAGGTGCTAGTTAAGCACATTTAGTAGGGTAACGATTAGGGCTGCACAAGTGCGGGGACGGTACGGGTTTTGCCTAGATCAGACCTGCCTCCCTATGGGCCCGGTACTGTATTTTGTACTTGTACCTAGTACAAGGAAGACGGGACGGGACCGTGCAGTACTGTTTAACTCGGGACGGGACGGGACGGGACCGGTTCTTTACCTGTCTGCGTACTGAAAAAAAAAAAGTATTTGTGTTTGATCAAAAAATTTGTTCTTGCTCGGTTTGTGTAGAAAAATCTTGTTAAGGGAGATGAACAATATATGCTGAAAGAATTAGTCCTTGAAGATGCAATTAGAGATTTGCCTGCATGGTAAGCAAGTTTGGTATCTAATAACTTTATTAGTTTTACTCGGTCAACATTGACAGTGGTATATTTAAGATATTTTTCTTTTTTGTAGATCACCAGTCACCACAGATGAAAGTGCGGATAAAGGGAGTATGGGGATGATTGTATTGTTTGACCAATTTTCTAGGGCGCCAACTACAGAGATCTTCCTGGAGTTATAGTTGATGACAATAACGTCGCACATCTTGATCCGGAGAGGGACAGAGTATTCATTATAAGATGGTGGCTGAGAAGTTGATGGTGAATCTGGTGATGATGATTAGAAGATGGTGGGAACGATGCTCTCTTCTCTTCTCTGAGAGGAAAGCCTGAGACAGAGAGGGAAGAAAAAGAAGGAACTGAGGAGACACCGAGAAATGGAGGAGAATACGATAGAAATAGTAACGATGGTGTGCTTTATACGGCAAACTTAGACCAAGGATTTCATAAATGCAAGACCTTCCGCACCTAGTACCAGATTTATGACGCCATCTACATTTTTTCAAAGAAGGATTTTTATGCGTCATATTAAGATATTTCGACGTCGTTGATGATCACAGCTACTACGTGTGTAGTAGTGTCCTGGTAAAAGAGAAGAGAATATATCACGTGTCGTGTCTTTTCCAGTTTCTCCCAATCCTAATCCGATAATACCGTACCCGCGCCAACTTTACCATCTCTACCCTCTTAATTTTCTCTCTTCTTCTCTGATCAAACAAATTTTCCAGAAGAAGAAAAAGAAGATGATGAAATTGAACATCAATTCCATTTCCTCCTTCTTCTTCCTGTATTAAATTCCACAAAATCCCACCAAATTCCATTATTACAAATCACAATTAATTTTCTCCACCTAACTAATCAATACCCTCCTCCCCCTTTTCACTTCAAAAACCCTATCTCTAATCTCTGATAAACATTAATTCTACATGTGCAAGACCAAAATGAATGTAAAAGAACCGATTCCACTTTCATCAAGAAAATCCTATGAAAAATCTCGTTCATTACCATCAACTTCATCCACCAGTAATCCATCAACTTCTACTACCAGTAATGCATTCTCCAGTGACAACAATCACACAAACACATCATCAACAGAATCAAGAACTTCGCGATCTTCACTAAAGAGTTTAAAAGATTCATTACCGGAAACCACACACATATACGATTTCTCAGAAATCCGTAAGGCAACAAACAATTTCTTAGCGAAACGGTTCTCATCGTCTTCGTCGTCGTCGGCGGCATCAGTTTGGAAATGTTTGATTAGAGGTAAAGATGTGATTATATTTCAACGTAAATTTCAGCGGTCGATTGATTCGTCGAAACTCCGTGAACGGTTAACGGCAATTTGTAAGAGTCATCATATTAGTTTGATCAAGTTGTTAGGTGCTTCGGTTTCTGGAGATTACATTTATTTAGTGTATGAGTATGTTAATGGTGGTAATCTTAGAGATTGTCTTCGAAATAGTAGAAATCTGGAATTTACTGTGTTGTCTACATGGATGTCTAGAATGCAGATTGCTGCTGATGTTGCTCAGGGAATTGAGTATATTCATCATTTCTCTGGGTTGGATTTGTCTTTGGTGCATAATCATATCAAAAGTAGTAGTGTAATTGTCACGGAGCCTTCGTATAACGCGAAAATATGTCATTTCGGAATGTCGGAACTTTGTGGAGAAATTAGTGAAAGTAGAGAAGTAATTCAATCGTCTGTGGGTGAAATACAAGAAGAAATTCAATCTTTGCCGTCGTCTTCGAAAATGAGAAGGTCGAAGAGTGTGAAGTTTACAGGGACTAAAGGTTATATGTCACCAGAGTATCAACAGACTGGAATAGCAACACAAAAATCTGATGTGTATGCATTTGGGGTAGTGATTTTAGAACTATTGTCAGGTAATGAACCACTGCAGTTCAAGCTTGATCAGGGGAGTGGGCAGTATAGAAGTGTTTCAGTCATTGAAACAGCTAAGGAGGCAATTGAATCAGAGGATTTTGAGAAAATTAGGAGATGGATTGATAGAAGATTGAAGGATTCATTTCCTGTTGATGTTGCGGAGAAATTGACTCGTGTAGCGTTAGAATGTGTACATGCTGAAGCTGATAAGAGGCCGGATATGAGACGTGTTTCAGGTAAGATTTCGAAGCTTTATTTGGAGTCTATGAAATGGAAAGATAAAATGGGTACCCCTGTGGATTTTACTATGTCATTGGTAGCTCGCTAGGGAAACAAATCAACACCACGTCGGATATTGTACTAAAGCAATGTCTTAGTTTGTTCCGATAGATATAATTTTCACCGTCAACTCGAAACCACGTCTCAGAAACATTTCGTCGGAAAATTTTGGTGTTTTTCGTTCGTGTAATGAATAGTGGTAGTCAAATAGAAGAATGAAATTCTGCAAGTATAAAATCTGGAGCATCAGCAAATCCGCAGCTATTACTTTTTTTTTCTTTTTTCATTTTTGAATTCGAATTTAGTTGTTGATGCTGCTATTGAATGAGACACAACTGTAAACTAACGAAAAACAATAATTAACACTGTCTATTCTCTTTAAAATATTTTAATGGAATGGACTCGGACAAGTTCAAAACATCCAAGTGTTCATCTTCCTAATTTCTTTGTTTAAGATGGCTTTTAATCTGGTCAAGATAACAATGATAGTGATTTGTTAATGTTGTTTTAGTACAATGGATTCATTCATCACTATTTTTCAAAAGCCACTGTTTCCATTTATGTGTGTGTGTGGAAATTTGGAGTAACAATGATGGTGAGAATTATATCTAGAAATCAAGAAGACTGAAGTGAATGACGTCACGTGTATTGAAGAAAATGAATGAATCTGTTCGCGTAGTCAAAGATTATACATAGAATATCCAAGGCCTGAAATGCAAACTAGAAGTAGTCTACCAGGAACATATAACAGGGAATCATTATCACAGTAAATGAGTTATGCAAACACCACAAAGGGATGTATCTGATCCCAGATTACAAATCCCTTGACCCGGCAGAATATGCCTCGTCTGACAAGTGACAACAGTTGAAATGTAATATCAAATTCATAAAATAAATTGTCCAAAAATGATGGAAACCGGCAGAATAAGAATCTGGTTATGAGTCAATCATCCACTTATATATATTAAATGGTTCTCACAATTCCTGTACATATATATCTGAAGTTCTGAACTACTAACTGAAGCAAAATTAGAGACATCAAACATGGACTTGACTCGCATTCCATACAATAAAAACTTCATCCGAAGTTTTATTGAAATGTCAAAATATTTACTGAGACTAGATATCGATCTATTTACAGTAAATCCCAGAAGACAACCTAGCTTATTTTCAGAATATCGACTTAGCTGGTATACATCTCCAACTGTTATCTATGACCCAAAAGACAACCTAGCTTATTTCAGGATATCGACTTAGCTATTTCACTATAGGTATCTATTTCCAACTGTTATAATATCATCACATAAAATATATTTCCGACTGTTAAATATTTACCTAGGAGGTGATGAAGAATGTCATGTGATACTCTTCCTGCGGCAGACTGTGGTATCACTACTGGAGGCAGCATGATTTGAGGGGGACTGTAGTGCTGTATTTACGAGCTTGGATGTCCTACTAGATGTGTGCTTGGATTGGCACGGCCTTGGGTATGGATGGATGATGGACAGTTCCTTAACACGCTTTAGAGCTGACTCAGGTATCGGCTGTGACCCCTTCTTCCCTATGTAATCCTGCAAAATAATTTCTTAATCAGTTTTTTGCTTCTACTGACCAAATTATTTCTAAAAGATCAATATGTTGTGGAGTCATGTGATGGAGTTGGCATTGTCAATGTAGCTTTTCACCAACTTGGTTACCAAAGCAAGCATTTCCTCTAAACCCAGAGGTAAAGTACGAGAAGAATCCATCCATCAAGGGAAAAAAACCTAACAACAAAATACATAGGAAAACAATACCACTCTACGCCTATGTCTGTATTTATAATGCATTACTGATAAAAAAAAAATGCAACATAACCTTACCTTTCTTTTGTTCTTCAATTTGCCTCCACTAGCCTTTAGGAGATTACGCCATTTGTCCTACGAAAAAGTAAAAAGCACTACTGTAAGTTCAAAAGAGATGGGTTTATATAAAAAAGTATAGTGGATTAATCTACCTTAAGATCAACAGCAGTGCGATGAGCAGATGATGGGAACAAGAGCCACTTAATCTCGGTCCACCTTCCAACTCCGTGCTCAGAAACACCCTCAATCAGTTTCATCACTTCAGATAGAGTCCATACTGTGTGATTCTTCCTCCGACTCGGATCCTTTCTAGTGCTTACTGTCATGCAGTCATCCGACTCCGACATGTCATCCTGCCATTCTGTGTGAGATGATTCCAAGTCAGAACTGTGTTCAGGATCAAAGAGAGACCTGTCATTTTTGTTGTCCCCAGCGTCATGCTCATGCACCTGAGATCAATAAAATGAGCAATTCAGCTACCTTGTTGTTTTATTGACTAGTATACGGTAAGGACCATCTGAGATACTGGGAAACATAAATGATGCCAGAGGAGATCTTTGAATATCTTATACCTACTGTTGCAAGTTCATGATAAAGTGCTTAAAACATAACAGTAAATGGAGCTAGCATTTCACTTATTGAATGAGTAGTTTGCAAAACACAAATCAACTTCTCACAGAGGGAAGGGGTTAGGAGCTTCCTTACCCGAACAGACGGATTTTGCTTCGCGAACCTCTTAGCCTTCTGACGACCACATGTTACCTGACTATCTGAACCACCAGAAGTGTCCTGTTTACAGTTGGATGCCATTTCAACAACTCCGTTTAAAAGGTTCTGATTGCTCAGTTCATTCAACTTATCCTTTGAGCTTGTAATGCGATTCTCCAACTTCTCAATAGAATATCTTGATTTCATATCTGATGCTTCGATGAATCCCCGGGTAGGCTTATGTGATCTTTTCCGTTTCTTAACTGCTCCGCTATTTCTCCAACTCATCAATCCAAACCCAGTATCGCTGACCTTGGAAAGACTGGTTCTATAAACATCCAGACTATTAACCTTTTCTGTTTGACTCGAGCACAGTGGTTCAGCCGAGGTGCCCACTACACTTGCAAAAGAGGAATCAGTTTCAAGGGAATCATTACTACATCTCACATGCATGTCTACATGTTCCGTAGATGATACTTCCCTTTCCAAGAAGCCTGAAACATTTTTCGTATCAACGAAGGATGAATCAGTTCCAAGGGAATCATTGCTACATCTCAGATGCATGTCCACATGATTCGTAGGAGATATTTCCCTTCCCGAGAAGCCCGAAACATTTTCCATTTCAACAAAGTTCTGCAGACCAATTAAGATACGGTAAATAAGCCACTTCCTGTCCTCAACGATGGTTTCAAGACCAAATGTGCTCTTAAAAGCATACTGTAGTTCCTGAGTGGTCAGCTTGTCAAGTAAGTGACCATTCTGATCTGATGTAGATTCAGACACTGGAATTGTACCAGCTGATAAATCTAAGGTTTCAGCACCATCAGTGACCCACTCACTGAAGCCTGAAGAGAAACTCTTGGAGGAATTAGTTCCATGAGAATCATGATTACATCTCAAATGCATGTCTTCATGTTCTGCAGAAGATACTCTGCTTTCCAAGAAGCCCGAACAATCCTCCGCTTCGATAAACTTCTGCATACCAAGTGAGATACGGCTAATAAGCCATTTCCTGTCTTCAACAGTGGTATCGAGACCAAATGTGCTTCTGAAGGCCTGGTGTAATTCATGAGTAGCCATATTGTCAAATAAGAGAGCATACTGATCCGATGTAGATTCAGGCACTGAATTAATTGTACCAGCTGATAAATTTATTGCTTCAGCACCACCAGTGACCCGCTCACTCAAGCCTGGAGAACAACTCTCAAAGGAGGAATTCTTTCCATGAGAATCATTACTACATTTCATATGCGTGTCTTCATGCTCCTTAAAAGATGTTTCCCTTTCCAAGAAGCCCGGACCATTCTCCATTATAAAGTTCTGCAAACCAAGTGAGATACGACTAAAAAGCCACTCCCTGTCCTTAACAGTGGTCTCCATACAAAATATGCCCCTGTAGGCCAGCTGCAGTTCATGAGTGGTCAGCTTGTCAAGTAAGAGAACATTTTGATCTGATGTAGATTCAGGCACTGGATTCATTGTAACAGCTGATAAATCTAATGGTTCAGAACTATCAATGACCCGCCCACTCAAGCCTGGAGAACAAGTTTCCAAGCTGAAGTTTACTGAATGGAGTCCTTCGCATGTGTACTCCAAATTGGGAAATCTAGCAATATAGTTCGTATCTGTGTACAAACAATTTAGGTGTAAGGAATCATCCCAAAACTGACTGGCATAACATAGCATGAAAAGTGGCTATAGAACAAGATCTGTAGTTGGCTTACCTAAAATGAGTTCATCGGAAGCACTTGATAGGCCACCTGTTACATGAAGATCTTCCTCTCTAACTCCCTGCAACAGTTCATCAAGAAACTACAAAAATGAGTGTCGCCAATATATCGAATAAAAACGATAGCCAACAGAAGTATTGAATATTATGTTCAAAAAATGGTCTGGCAAATAAGTGAACCAAGAGAAAAAACAGACATAAGTGAGGGTTGTAACACACGGGAGAAAGTGAGAGACACAACAATTACAAACTTTACGAGACAACAAAGGAGCTGTGATGAGAACAGATGAACTGGTCTCATGCAAATTTTCAGGGAAGACCAGCAAGCAAAATTACACCATAATTACATTTAATACAAGGAAGCATCCAAAGCCATCTTGCTATAAAACTGCTTTTTATACTATTCAAAAATAAATAAATGGAACAGAAGCAATACGGCGAATTTAACCCAGCAGTTTTTGAATCTATAGATCACCAAGCTTGCTTGATCAGAACCTTAGAAGAAGCATGATTAGTTGAAAGAATTAAATGACAAATTCTGGAAGCTGTGTGTAGATGGGCTACCATTTTCACTAAACGACTCGAAGGAAAAAACAACAAACCAATAACAACCTAAGGTTCTCAAGGTTCACAGGAATAATAAATCTGGAAGACGTATAGAAAAAGATAATGCATACATTGGCATTCACTAAATTGTTATGATATAGAGGAATATCGGACTGCATTGTACCTGGAAGATGAGATAAAAACATGTGTCAGTAGTTACCAACATACAAACAGACAAACCCAAAATGCAAAATAGAGGAAACCAGAAGCAAACTGAACTGAATAAGGTGTGTCAAAAGATAGGAGTACAAAGAGTCAGTTAAAGGAGTGAATTCCTTCTTTGAAACATGGTGGCATGAAATTTAAACGACACAACTAGTGCCACATTCATCAATTCGTCATATGTAATCCACAGCAGCTGGTTTCAAAAAAATTCGTCATTTCACTGTCATATTAGAAACTCCTAACTAGCTTTCTAATATGTTAGAGGTACCTAATAGTGGAAAATGTACATCTTAGTACTGCCTCCATCATGTTTAAGCCACTCTATCCAATACTCAAAATTCGGTGTTGCACTGGAAATTTATGTCGAAAATCAGGTAACCACTTCAGAAAACAAAGACTATGTATCGTCGGGGAAGCATTAATGAATGTAGACCAGAAATTAGTTCAGTTTCAAACTCCAAAGAACTCTACCAAGAGAAAATGCATTATGGCTGAGGGTACTTGGAAAAACTATACATATATTGATGCAAGGCATGTTCACAAAGATAGTGAAAAAATTCATTACCAGTATAAGATTTCAAATGATTCTTCTGATGAGTGGAACCTAAAACATCTCCAGTTCCTAAGCATTTCCCCAAATATCCATTGTTGTAATACAGTAGCGCATCCATTGATATTTTGACACTTTCTGGCTCTGCTAACAAATCCTTTATTTCAGTTATTTCATCTTCTGAAGCAGAATTACAAATTCCATCTCCTTCAACCTATGCAAGAGAAACAATATTCTGTTACTGACAAAAAGACGCCTTCTTGTCAAACTCACTTACTGACAAGGCCATACCGTAAATCAATGATTAAGAACATACAGCATCACTTACTCCGACATGATTGGAGTAAATTTCTCATCAAAAAAGCCAAATACAAATAACTTTAAACCAAATTTAAATTTATGTAACAACAAAACCACTTTCAACTACAACACTACAAGCAATTTTTCAAGTCATTCCAGAATCTAGCTTAGAACATCTCTTACCAGGGGATTGTTATAAGTAATTCCTCCTGCCACCACCTCGCTCGAAGCAGGCATGAAAGTGTTCTCTATCTTTCTCCAACTGTTGCCATTTTCTCGCCAAGTTCCCAGCATTTTCCTCTACTCCCAATTACAGCATACCAACTACATAAACCACAAAATCAAACAAAAGACACATAAGTACAAAATAATCAGCTCCTACAACAAGAAAAATACTTGAAAAAACATCACATACAAGCTTATTTCTTAAATTTTATCCAAATAAACTTGATTTACAAGTTCACCCTAACATCACATAGTAGTTAAAGACCCAATTCTAGCATACACCAACATCAGATTATCAATTGATCAAAAAAAATAAAATAGATTATCAAAATACACACTAGTACTACTAGTTAAACGATCATCTTTCATGTTATCACACACAAAACAAAATGGAAAAAGAAGAAAAAAAGTAAAGAAGAAACTTAACTAGATCCAGGAACAAAACACTAAGGAATCAGACCGCAAAAATATACAAAACTGAAAGAAAATAGTAATAAAGAAGAAATTGAACCTGTGAGTCTGGGAACTGTCTCCCGGAGCAATGTGGTGGAAGGCAAAACGGCCAAAAAGCTCTGAGACAAACAGAGAGGAGCAGAGCTGCAGAGAGTGTGTGTGAATGGGGAAGAAAAGAGAGGGAAGGAAGAAAGAAATTCTGCTTTATTGCCATTTTTGCTAACGGATATCAAATACTTTATAAATCATTTTTGTTCTCTTCTATATAACTGTTTGAAATCCGAAAAAGTAGCATTTCCCTTCTCCCTATGCGCCACGTAGCTAACGGAAATACAACTTTTTCCATAACGTGTTTTGGATGGATAACGGCGCCGTTAGTTAGTGCTTAAAGGGGAAAGTTTGAACTGTTCTTTGCGTTACCAAAATTTAATGGGGAGCACAACAACCTCAGATAATGACAATTGAATGAGGCCACTGGCCACAATTTCCTCCCACTAAATATTACGCCACGTACCAACCACTGCTTCAAAATAGTTTGACGTATCTTGCAGGCTAACGCCCGACACCCCGGTCGCCACAAATTTCTGCTCAGATGCAGGCGCAGTGCGAAAGTGTAGATGCTTTTTATGCAACATCCTCGGGCAGCTGCTGAGGCTCATCAGTCATCATCAGCAACAAGAAGTATTTGCACAAGGGATGCCCATCACTTTTGGTGTAAATTATTGGTGGGCCACCACCAAGTGGAAGCCCCGGGGAGGTTCTAAGGAGGGACAAGGAAATTCCTCTACCAAACACTTTTGGGAAGGATCAAATGGTGGCAGCTAAGAATGACGCTTGAAATTGAGTACATGGGCAGACAACTATTACTATGGGACGGCTATCCTAAAGCCTAAGGTAAACACTAGGCCATTTTAATTCTAGTCTCACAGATTCAAAGAAGAAAAGAACCATGATATCCAATCATGTGACAAAGCATTGCATCATGGGTTAATAATGATTGTCTGCACAATGTACATTGTAAATTGGTGAGTAGCTAACAGCATTTAGGTCCACTGGTACTTTTGGTTAATCAGAAATCCATTCACTGAGATTTAGACAAAAACTGCTACTCCAGAAGTTAGAAACTTCCTATTTTGAAAAGTACTAGACATGACGTCTATCTATGGCTTTGAGTTGTACTATCCTTGGACACCTGGATCCCCATTTGCAGTCAAGCCTCGGATCTTAACGTCATAGTATACTTCTTCAACTTTCCTAAGATCATACTTCATCCCTGGAAGAGAAAAAGGAGATAAGAAAGATCATTCCTAGGAAAATCCAGGTGTAAATGAGATGAGGAAAATCATATGTAGACTTGGGGTGGAATAGAGAAAGCTTACCATCGAACTTCCTGCGCAAAAGATCATTGCGGAGATTGAGCATACGAAAGGCAGCATGTAGCTCTGTCAAGAAATTTAACACCTTCCTTGGGCAATCATAATCCCCAGCAGTGACTTGGTTTACCACGTAACGTGGCTGCAAATCATACATTACTTAGTGTGAGAATATGGCATTGTCTATGAACATCTAAATGAAGCACAAAATTGTTATTAATGTGGGTGCTATGTCCTTATATGATGAATGAATGTACTGATAATGCAATATCATGACTATGAGAAATGGATGTACGTTTATCTTATTTATTTATTCTTATTTATTTGGATCCAACTGATGAGTCAATGGCATATTCTTTTTAATAATCTTGCATCTAGCATCTAGCTTATCTCTTATCTAAACCTTCAGTTAAATCTAGAAACAGAATGGTAAAGTAGCTGCCAGAGCGGAATTTTGAATCCCAGATTTTATTGAAACTCACTGACTATAATGACATGAAGAGACACTTAACAACTCGTTGGACATGAAGCATACCCCTGCACAGTATGAAAAAAGACCTCATCAGTAGAAAATAATTAAGGAGAAAATCCAGCAGTTTTAATTGAAATTTCAGAATTGACAAAACCATCTCGATCTTTTTCTCTCATACAATAGAAACAAACTTGCATAGGAAATGTGCTGGCAGTAATTAGCACTATTTTGCTGCTTAAACAACAGAGAGGCTAGGAAGGAATTCATAAGTAAAGACCCATTTATAAACATGTTTACTGGGGGATTTTTCACTAAAAAAGTGTGCATATCCAAAATTATGAAGATCAAAGCTTAATCATGGTTCTAACATTGGCACAACATCCTAGTCTCTTTGAGCATATTGATTGTTTGTTGTTTAACATCCTGTCTTTGGGTAGGTAGATATAATTAGAATAAGAGCACAGGGAACTAAGTTTGTACAATGATAACTTTGTATCTACAAACAAAACACACACCAACAATCAAAATTCTAAAGAGAACGCACGTGAGGAAAGGAACAGCAAATTTGTGCTAGTAATTTAGCTCAGCATGATTTCGCAATGGAAAATTATCTTCACAAGGTAAACTAGTAACTCATTTCCAATCATCAATAATGATAATAATGACGTATAAAAACAGACACCTTTTTATTTTTTGAAACAGCTTCAAAAAATAGAGATCAAACTCACCTGTGAGATAATCTTCAATATCAAGACCAAACTCTGAAGAACCCACTGCAAGAAATCACCATAGTTACTGTTAGAAAAGAAAGGAAAAAAAGTTGCACAGAAACTGTTCTTATAGATTCATGACCAGAACATCACATTGCCGTTCTGGACCTCTAGTAATGGAAATTAAAAAACAAGACTACAGCCATTAAATCAAATGTCAAGCTCCCTCAGAAACGGATATTCTAATAAAATTAAAGGAAAAATATTCACTTGATCAGTATCGGCTAATTGAAGATACCCAATGTGGCTATATCATAAAACAAATACTTGTTACCCTATCAACAACAAACAAATGTTCTAGTTCAGATGATAGACCAGACCATAATGTAGCAAAGAGAAGTGAATATACATCCAAAACTTTCAGAACTAAGACTACGACAACAAATCAAATTCAAGCATGTATTCACTATTAAGAAACAAGGACCACCAACAACAAACACCTTCTTCAATTCACTGACCAAGTTACCACAATGTAGTATGTAGTACAAAAAAAAAAGAAGCAAACATCAACTTACATCCAAGCTTTGCCTCGGTTTCTTTATGCATAAGGAGATCTCCAGTTTCTAACCAATGCAGAAGCACAATCAACGAAACCGCAGTCTGGGTTTCACTCCTCCATTCTCCATGAAACCTAATAATACCCACAAACAAAATTACTCCACCAAACAACAACAAAATATAAAAACAAAGAACCAATTCAAAGAAATTCCATACCTATAATACTGCCCAGGACATTCTTTAAGAATTTCAGCAAGGTTACTGTAAAGTCCCTTCAATACCTCAATCTGTCCTTTCGCCCTCTCCAAAACCTCTGAAAAACCCCAAAATTACAAAAACAAACAAAACCCTCAAAAACTTGAACCATACCAAACGAAGAGCAAAAAAAAAACAAAAAAAATCGAATTCAGAATTTCAGGATCCAACCCTTTTGAGTACCTGGAACAGGTCGAGATTGATGGACCAAAAGAAGACCAGAATGCATAAAACGAGCAGCTGATTCGATTTCTCCTGCAACAGCTTTAATTCTTTCTCTCAATTTACCAGAATCTTCAAGTGTTGAACGAAACCCTTCAAATTGTTTCTCAACTGACGAAGAAGAATATACAGAATCTCCACTTTGAGCCATCGAAGAACAAAAGAACCGGAACTTCTGGGGGTAAGAAGTAGGGAGTGACGGGAGGGAAGATTTGTTAATGGAGATGAACTTACGAAATGGGATTGTTTTATAAGAATGAGGGTTAGGGTTTAGCGAGTTAAATAGAGTGATAACTCCGTTTCGTAGTGCACTACTCTTCATTTCTCCAACTGTCTGCTGCTCCTTTAGTACTTATCTGTATTCTGTAGCGCACTGCGGGTGGGTGTATTCATTTTATATTTTCATCATCGAGAAATGTGCTTTCCGGCACCGGTTGTAGGTGATAAATCGCTTCTCCGTGGACCTAAAACGCTAAAAGCCCGTCTGACGTGCAACTACATTTTAGGTGGTTAGTGAAAGACCCCGCCGACGGTACCGAATTATGCTGCCAACAATAAATGTTTTTTCCTTGCGGCTGATAAAAAGGAGCAAGTCATTTTGTTGACATGTTATTGAGCCTCATGTACAAGTCCAAGCGCGTAGGATTTTGTAGCAAACTACCAACTTAAAAGTGACTGATTCACTCGTGGTGGCTCATGGGCTGTTGGGCGTGAGGGGCTGTGCATTGCGTAGAGGTTGTGTCGTTGGTATGCACAAAAGTGCATTATTATGTAACCTACTATAAGACACAAAGAAGTGATTATTTTGCATTATTATGTAACCTACTATAAGACAAAAAGAAGTAATCTCAAACACTCTTTTTTTTTTATAAGAAAAGTGAAGCTCAACTGAGCTACCTACTCAAAGTAACAACATGGTGATCATCTCGGCTAAGCCTAGCACCAAGATGTCTCCCCAAAAAGAAGTTAGAGTTATTACAATTATCCATAAGTTCATGATTTGGAGTAAACTGTAGAGTTGTCCATAATAATTGAAGATTATGACCTTTCCAATTAAAGTTTTGAAGTAAAGGGGAGTGGCTAGAGAGCCTAGCTAAGTTGGCAGCAGTAGTGTTTTGCTGTGGAGCTGGCTTGATAAACTTGCCAAAGATAAAATATATTGCTTCAAAATTCCCGTCTTCACTTTGAGTAGAATCTCCTTGAAATCTTTCCTGAACTTGTGTTTGGTATCCTGTCTGAATGGCTTGTAAAATTTCCTCTTCCTCTGCTGCAAAATCTTGTGTATTGGTTTTCGATCAAACACCCTTTGGATTTCGAAAAAAAAAATGTATGACTCCATCTCTCTCTTCCCCACCTAAATTCTCACATGATCTTTGCTCCCTCCGGCAATTTCTAGCCGTTGCCTCTGTCTTCTAGCTTCCTAACGGCTTCCTAACAGCTAGTTTACACCGGAACTTGCCATTTCTATGTCGAAAATTCACCACTACTAGTCTCTCTTTCTTCTCTTCTCTTCTGCTATCTTCTAGCCTAGCTTCTTATGAATCATAATCATCTATAGTGAATCACTTCCTCTCTAATTCTGTTTTTCTTTCAATATCTCTTGATTCTCATGAATTACCAAAATCCCACCAACGTCTCCGGTAACTCAAGCATCACAAGAATTACATGATTCACAATCATTAATGTGTTCACTTATGTCTCTACAATCACTAGTGTCATCACCACCTACAGAACTAATTGGAACGACAAAACCTCTAAACCCAGAGCTAAAAACACCATCAGAATCAGAGTTGATTTGTCTATCACCTACAACATAAGCCTTCACTGGATGGAAACCCTTGCTTCATTCTTTCAATTCTTACCTAAATCTACTAATGGCTCCAAATCAAAATCAATCCCCTCCCCAGTGCCTAAATCTAACATTCATTCTATTCAGTCCATGATAATATTTACTCCACATCCTCATACTAGATTTCATCAGAATCCCCCTCACCAAATTCAATTCAATAACAATCACTTTCATCCCAGACAAAACAATTATAGATTAAACATACTTGAAAACCATATTTATCCATACAATAGAAAACAACAGAAAAAGAACCGAAATTGTTCAACACAAATTCAAACCATCAAACATAAGTGTTCACACCTTAAAAAGTGCAATATCCACATAAAAAACAACCCTCAACCTGAACCCAATTTCATAACTTAGTCTATCCATAAGAGTGAAGAAAAACGAGAAAAATTATGCAATGTCTTACTGAGGAAAGAGACGAGTCTTGTTCCGGGTCCCCTGGCTAACGCTCCGAGTTCGGCTACGAGTCATATAAACTCTAGGCTCAGCAGACCGCCTCACTGGTTCTGGAGAATGATACCCATCATTGGAATTAATATCACCAGCAACATCCTCATTTGGAGTATCCATGGGCTCATCCATCGAAGCAGCATGTACATTCGTCTCAGGAACAAACTCAGGATAAACTGGATGGGCAGCTGGATCGGTGGCTGGATTGGTACCTGGAGCTTCAAATCCTGCAAAAATTGCACGAACTATCCTACCAGTAGCTGGACACAGAGAATCCATTACCGGAAAACGCATGGGCTCATCATTGTGCCAAGGTTGACCAGCCATCTGACGTACCATAAACCTTTCTCTAACATCAAGAGTAATGGACTAAAATCCAACTCGACTCAATCCACATACCAGAAATCGATCAGACACAACAACAACGCCCTCATGAACCTCAAATGGACCAAATTTGGGATGGAAAGCATACAACACCCAATGATCCCTAGAACCCATCTGAGGATGTTGCGACGACATGGGAGTACTAGTAACATAACACCTTTCAGTACCATTATCCATTCTCGGCGATCCATGCCAACATCATCTGGTGTATGCTGATTACTACTTCCAATACCAACTCCGTCCTCCAAATCAGCAAATGGGTTGGGAGCAGGCTTTGGCTGATTGAAGTGCTGGCTAAGACGCTCTACTGGAGAATCCATCAACAACTCATGCACAACCCCTGGTGGTCCGTCTTCTTGCAAACACTCCTCGATCTTCACTTCAACATTATGCTGCAGATCATCCAAATACCAAGAGAAATCTTCCTCATAACCAGGGGATTCACATCCTTGTGGAAAGGTAATCACATAGGGCAATCGAGTAACACAATGTTCTCGAGGATACCAGTGAATACTCAGCTCAATGTCAACTTCAACCATCTTATGCTTGCCCTTTCGATCAATTTTCTTCTCAATATCAGACATGGTGATTGGATTGGAGGGTTCCTCAACAGTATCGACAAAGAAATTGGAGAAAAATTAAAAAATAAACTAAAACTGTTCCTATCTCTAGCAGAAGCATTTATAAAGCAATTCATCGCGTGGTGTTCGGTCTTCTCACCATTAAGTGGCGACAGTTCCCAAAGAGAAACCTCTTCCGTCTCCAACACTCATGTCGTTTCAAATTTCCCGCAACAATGGCAACAGTACCTACAGCCTATGAAGTATAACTTCTCTAACTTAAGGCTAACTAACCCTCTTTTGAAATTTTTGACAGATGGAGACTGGAGAAGGCTTGTATTACACTTGGCAGCATGATGTGTTCGGCGCAAATAACTTCCCATCCTTTCGCACGTTTTATCCACACGAGCAAGACTCAGCTCAATACTCATCTGAATCGATTAAATGCCACAGCTGACTGGTCCATTGAACCACTTTTACACTCTCTCGAGCCATCTCACAAAGCTGATAGACAACCTTCACATAAAAGGCTCAGTATTGCTAACCCTTGTGATCATATTTTAATTCTCATTGTCTTTGAAACCTTTTTATATTGGATTCAAGAGGAAAAGAACTGCACTACTTTAAGCCTAGTGCAAGCTAGCCTTAAATATTATTTGTTTTTTTTTTTTTTTTTTTGAAGGTTAAAAAGAAGAAAGAACCAACAACAAAAAACTAAGGAGAAGACTCACTTAACAAGTGAGTGATACACGAAGGAGGAGAGATTAACCACTGGTTAGACATATGGTTTTCAACAGCATAAGCTGCTAATGAATGAGCCAAAGAGTTGGCCTCCTTTTGATGAAGCTGAATTCAACAGACGAGAAGAGATGTAGTCTATCTTTGATTCTGCCAATAGTATTTTTAATATGCCAAGGTGTAGGGGCATTAACATACCTCAAGGAGTTGATCACTATCAGAGAATCACCTTCAATAATAATATGTTTTAGCCCTTTACTGACAGCAAGCTCAATACCCTGCGACGTTCCATAAGCTTCAACTTCTATTGGAGAAATAAAATCAAAGACCTTGGTCCGGCAACCAGCAAACTCGGATTGGTAGTTTCTAGCAACAACTACACCTGCATAACCTTATATCCTTGTAGCACCATCGAAATTGATTTTAAATTTTGGGCAGGGAGGAGGGGACCACACTGTAGCAGCATAATCTAGAATATCTTGCTCAGTAGGGATGTCAATGCTATCCTGACTTATAATATTTGATTGTACCAATATAATCCTTCATGCAACATCACCTGCAGTTTGATATTCCCTCTGTTAAAAATAACATTGTTCCTTATATTTCATAAAGCCCAAAACAAACATGCCCCCATCTTCAGTTTAGAAAAATCTTCACCCTTTAGAAGCCAAGTCTTGATATAATAAGAAAACGAGCGATTTAATGTCTCATCAGTTCTGAGATTCATAAGAGAAGCAAATAGAAATGTTTGAGCAACAGGGCAATATAGAAATAGATGCTCCAAGCTTTCTGTCGCATTATTACACATTCTGCAGTCAGCATTGATGTCTTTATAGATTTTTACCATTCTACTCCCTACTGCAATGCCATTATTGAGGATTCTCCATATAAATAGATGAATCTTAGGGGGAATATTCTTTACCTGCCAGAACTTCTTCCAGGAAAAATCTTCAGTATTGCCAGCATTAGAAGAAGAAGGAGTTCTGTCTTGTAGAAGTTTGATGAAGGATTTATCCAAAAAATTACCATTCGGGTGATGTAACCAAATTAGTTTATCCTCATCAGTATCTTCCTCATTACTAGGAAGATGTATTTCTATAATTTTCTCCACTTCATGAACAGGAAAAAGATGTTGTAGTTTCTCAGTATTCCATCTGACTGGGTTATGAAGTATAAGGTCATTAAACATTGGAGGACAGTGAACATTCTGATTTAGAGAAGGCCTCCTGCTACGAATGTTGGGAATCCATGGATCCTCTCTAATATCGATTTTTTTTCCTGAACCAACAACCCAGCAACATCCATCTTCCATGTCTCCTGCAGTTCAGCATTGCTGACCATGTGGAAGAGCACTTTTTTTTTACAGCCCAAAAGCTATCTTTTTGGAGATATTTAGCTCTCATTAGTTTACACCATAGGCAATCCTCATTCTCAACAAACTTCCATATGAGTTTAGCTATCATTTCTTTATTTATGTGATGCAAGGTTCTTATGCCTAAACCTCCTATATCTTTTGGTTTTTCAAAAGTGCTCGACTTAATAAAATGGGTCTTTCTTACCTGAGTGGCATGACCCCACCAAAAGTTCCTCATTTTTATTATTAGTCTATTCAAAACCTTCTTCGGAATAAAAGAAGTTGCCATATAGTAAGGAAGGATGAGACCTAACACGTGCTTAATCATGATTATTCTTCCAGCGTGCGATAGATGAATACCCTTCCAGCCTGCCAACTTAGCATCAAACTTATCATTTAGAAAATCATACGAATTGATCTTATAAGAGGATCTGAGAAGTTGATGTCCAAAATACTTATCGTTAATTTGCATTTGTTGAACACCCAACTGTTAGCAAACTCTTATAATCTGTTAGGCCTGACACCTTTGCTGAAGTGGATTGACGATTTTTCCATATTAGCGCATTGGCCAGACCATGCTGGGTAAGTGATGAGGATGCTTTGGAAAGAATGGATAGTCCTCTCATCCAAATTACCAAATAGAATGAGGTCCGCGAACATTAAGTGAGAAACAACAGGGGCATTGCGGCAGATCTTGTAACCATTATAGAGCGCATTGTTCTCCATTGTTCTCATAATCCACGACAAACCCTGAGTACATAGAATAAATAAATACGGGGAAAGAGGACACCCCTGACGTAAACCTCTTTCACTAGTGAAGTATCCTTCAGCTTGTCCATTCATAAAAATTGAGAAGGAAGAAGTTGAAACACATTTCATTATGAGTTCATGAGATTTACCAACTATACCATATGCTCTGAGGCAGTGGCTTAGAAAGCGCCAACTCACTTTGTCATATGCTTTACTGATATCTATTTTTAGGGCAAAAGAACCTAAAATAGAAGTGGAAGTAGACATGGAGTGGACTATCTCTTTAGCATCTATAATGCTATCAATAATCATTCTCCCTGGGATAAAAGCAGACTGAGCATACTCTACTAAGTTGTTTAAGTGAATCTTCAACCGCTGAGTAATGATTTTGGTGATGACTTTATACATCATATTAGTGAGGGCAATAGGTCTGAATTATGAAGGTAAGGTTGGATGTTTTTCCTTTGGAATCAAGCATATGTTCGTATGGTTCATGCCTGGAGGTAGGGTTGCTAAGGCGAAGCAGTTTTTGATAGTTTGGGTGACATCCTCACCAATGTGCTCCCAATGGCATTTGAAGAAGATAGCCGGCATCCCATCAGGCCATGATGCTTTGAGATTCTTCATATGTCTAATCACATTCCATATATCTTCAGTTGAAGGAACTTGGGGAAGCAACTCATTCTGGTCTGCATCTAGTTGAGTATGATCTTGGAAAGAGATAGAATAGTTATCTTCAGTTGGATCTCTCTTGAAAAGACTACTGAAGTGATTAATTAAAAAAGACATAACATCATCAGCTTTGTTAACCCAGCTCCCATCAGTCAGTTTGAGAGAATGAATTTGATTTTTCCTCCTTCTTTGAGTAGCAAGATGGAAAATATGAATATTTTTATCGACATTAGGAATCCAATGGACTTTGCTGCGCTGTTCATAATATTTGTATTGTAGATGTTTGAGAGCATCAATTTGTCACTAAGCACCTTCTCTTCTGCCTTTATATCTCTTAAGTGCGCTTGTTTTTGTAAGTTAAGCAACTCATCCTTCGTATTCTCCACAGCTTGAAATATGTTCCCAAAGGATTTCCTACTCCAAATGTTAAGAGCTTTTCCAACTGCGTCTAGCTTACTTATGATATTCATATGTTGAGAAGACCAAAAATTAATCACAACATCTTTAAACTCAGGGTGTTCCATCCAATAATATTCAACTTTATTATAATGCTTCCTCTTCCTGTGATTAGTTCTTCTAGTGTTGATTAAGATTGGAGCATGATCACTACTAATCCTAGGAAGGTGTAGTACTCCATTATCCTTGATCATGAGGAGCCAATCAGCAGTACATAAGGCCCTGTCAAGCCTCTCATATATAAGATATTCAGTAGTTGCACAATTAGACCAGGTGAAGGCCGGACCAATATACCCCATATCAATTAAACATCTTTCTTGTATAAAATCTTTGAACCCATTGTTAGCAGCATTAAATCTTTGGCTTCCACCATGCTTCTCAGACACATAGATAATAACATTTAGATCTCCCACAATACACCAAGGGTTTTGAATTTGAGAAGTAAATTGGGAAAAATTGTGCCATAATTCATTTATATGCTTATGATTAGGGGGGCCATATACACAGAAAAGATCTCAGTCCTTCTCAATAATGTTGTGAATGCGACAATGAATAACATTTTTATCAGTGCTAATAATATCCATACGAGTAGAATCATTCCAAAGAATAACAAGTCCACCACTTCTACCCACAGCAGGAACAAAGTAATAATTGTCAAAATTAAGGAAGAGAATAACTTAGTAGATTTTACCTCATTAAGCAGAGTTTCAGAAAGAAAAGCAATTTGATGGTTGCAAGCCCTGAGAAACGCCTTTAGATTGCGGACTGTCGAGATGTTTCCCAATCCTCGGCAGTTCCAGGATAAGATTAACATTTCCTTTGTGGCTGGTTTTGGGCAGCCACCACACCCCTTTGAGAGTTTTGGGTTGAGAAGGATTAAAATATTCAGAATGAGCTACTATGCCATTTGAATAAAAGTATTATTAGAAGATCACTATTTAGTATGAAGTTACATTGAACATCACTTCGAGTCGCAGAACTTCCACGGCTGAATTCCTTGAATATGTTCTATATGATACAATCAAAGTGCCAGTGCCAGTTCCATCTTGGACATGGCCAAGCTGCCAGGCCAAATAACCAAGATAAGTTGCCAAATCAACATGGCTAATGTGCCGGGACAACATTGGATGCATCCCACAGCCAGACTAAGATGGACAATATCCCAGGATAACATGGCCAACGTCCCGAGACAACATGTGTCGCGTCCCATAGCCAGATCAACATGGCCAGCATCCCAGGCCACATGGCTAACGTCCCATGACCAGGCCAACTTGGCCAGCAACCCATGCCACCATTGGCCGTGTCCTATGCCATAATGACTAGATATTACCATTTGTTGTCCCACGCCACGGCTTGGCTAGCTCCTAACTTGGTTGTCTTACGCCACATTGGCTAGATGCCAACTTGACAGTCCCACACCACAACTTGGCTAGCTACCAACTTGGTCATCCCACGCCACGACTTGGCTAGCTACCAAGGTCGTCCGTGCCACGACTTGGCTAGCTATCAACTTGGACGTCTTATGCCACATTGGATAGCTACCAACTTGGCAGGTGTACCGCGCCACCAAACGTCCCAAGGAAACTTGGCCAGCCTCCCAGGCCATTGACCAATGTCACAAGATAACATTGGACGGTGTCTCGCGCCACCAAACGTCCCCAGACAACATTGGATAGTGTCCCGCGCCACCAAACTTCCTAAGCCACCCTGGACAACTTGGACGCGTCTCCCACGCTATGGCCATGCTACATTGCCGTGAGCTTGCAAATAATGCCATCTTACGCCAAACTTCTTATTAGTCACACATAATCTTGGACCCGAGTTATCTCTTCAAGTTATGTCACTTAGACAAGGTCTGGCTAACTTAGACGGATTACTCAGTCAAATACATCGTGGAAACTTGGTCAACACAAGAGATAGTTCATGACTCTACTAATTCCTAAGAGAAATCAAAACATGCTACATGGAATTTGTTATGGGTATTGGTCTGGTAGTTTACAACAACATGCGGCATGACAACACCCCATGATAAGGAAGTAACAAGTAGTGGCGACAGTTAAGAGCGGTTAAAGGAGTGATGGAGTAATGGCTTATAGGCTTCCGAGAACTCCCTAATAAATATGCGTAATTTTACCATTACCTCCACTATCTCCATGCACCCATCTCTTCACGACTTCCATTATTTATGAAGAAACAGTGGGTGTCCCTTACAACTATAAATATGCACCTTTGTCTATTCAGAAGCTAGGGAACAACCGTATCATTCTCAAGTTATGCTTCTTTCATAGTTCAAAAACCTCACACACAACAATTCAACCACCACTGATTTCCTCAAATTTGTTTGATTTCCCTCCCCTAAAATCAACCCATCTTCTGTCTTTGTAACCGAAGCAAAACGTGAACGACCAATTTCTTCGTTCAGACCCATTTTGTACAAGTTTAATTTTCGAACCAAAAAAATACTTCGACAATATATTATTTTACCTGAGAGTAATTTTTGGATACTAATAAATATGTATTAGCCAATCGAATGTTACCAGGAATAAATTACTTAACAAAGATACTTATTCAAGGAGTGTTTGAGATTTGATGCATTTCCTTGGCCCAGGTCAGTGCTAGATGATCTCCTCTGCTTGCTCTTCATGCTCTGTTGAATCCAGTTGCAAAGTCTTTGATGTTCCTTGCTCCCACACATTGACCTGTGAAAGACATTGCCATAAAAGCATAATTAGTATAAGATGATAAATCACTATTAGCCATGTTATTGTTTATTTCCAAGATGTGTATGCTAATAGTGATTCCAAATTTTCCTCTATTGTTGCTGATCAGACTTATAAGTCTTAGGTTCCGATCATTGGGATTTTCCTGGTAATAGAGATTATTGAGAATATGCCTTGGGTTATGATTCACTCTGGTGTAGGTACATAAATGTTGAGTAATCTTTAGAGCAGTAGCAGTAGCAGCAGTAGTAGGGCTTATGTTTCTGAAGACCCAATCACATCTAGCTTTCCATATGAACCAACAAATAGTAGCAAAAGTAGCATTCCAGCTAGCAGAAGCATTGTCAGAGGGGAACCAACTGTTGAACCAGTCATGGAAGGAATTGTAAGCAGAGAAAAGTTGACGAGTCTCCCCAAAACAATTTGCCCAAACATCAGAAGCAGCTGGACAAGCCAATAGAACATGAGTGATATCTTCAGGAGTATTCTTGCAAAAGGTGCAAATAGGATCAATGTAATTCAAGATGCTAGCTGATTTGGCATTTGTTGGAAGAATACCATGAGCACATTTCCAGGTGAAGAGCTGAATAGCTAGAGTAGTGTCAATTTTCTAGATTTGCTTCCAAGGTGCTGTGAGAGTGTCATTAGCATATTTATCATTAATTTGCTTGTCATATAAGGATTTGACAGTAAATTTCCTTGTATGAGTTAAGCTCCATCTTATAGTGTCTTCATAATTGGGATTATGTTGAGTCTGGATAATGAGGTTTTGAATATCTTGAGTGAACCAGAGAGCTAGAATGTCAGTGTCCCACTCTCCATGGGTATTGAAAAGTTGATTGACTGTTTTGAGGCTTGAAGGGCATTGGGGAGGTTTTTGGATTATGTCAGGTTGATTATCTATCCACCTGTCTTTCCAAATGTCAATATGTGTGCCATCCCATATCTTCCATATGTAATACTTCTGAATGCAAGAAATGCCTTCCAGAATTCCTTTTCATATCCAAGAATCAGTATTTTTTGGCTTGGTATCCATTTTGATAACATCTTGATTTGGATAATGAGTTGCCTTCGTAGTGCTGCTCTAGAGAGAATTTGGTTCTTGGTTCTTCAATTAATCTCCAAGCAATTTTTGATATCATTGTTAGATTGAAATATTCCATATTTTTTAATCCAGTCCCCCTAGATCCTTTAGTTTATTGACAGCATCCCAAGCAATGTAGAATAATCCTTTAGATTTATCTTGCTCCTTGTTCCAGAGGAAATCCATTTGTATGGCATTTATCTCTTTACAAGTACCTTTTGGGATCTTAAAGTAGTTCATTTGGTATATGCTAGATGTAGAGGTGACAGTTTGTATCATAGTAACTTTCCCTGCTGTTGATGGGTTAGTTTTCCAACCAGCCAGTCTGTGTTTTAATTTATCCACACAAGGCTTGAAAGCTTGTAGTTTGCTTCTATTAGTGAAGAGGGGAGATCCCAAGTATTTATATGAACTGTTGATCCTTTAAACATGCATGGCTTCACTAATGTTGTCTGCAATATCTGGCGTAGTATTTTTGCTGAAGAAGATTCCTGATTTAGCAAAATTGATCAGTTGTCCAGAAGATTGACCAAAATCCTGAAAAATCTTGATGAGGTTGTGACATTCTTCCATATTAGCTTTGCAGAAGATCATGCAGTCATCTGCAAAGAGTAGGTGGTTAATGACAGGAGCTTCATTGCGGATTTTTGTTCCATGAATAAGGTTCTGGGATTCTGCATAAATAAGATATCTACAGAGGGCCTCCATGCAAAATAAGAATAGATAAGGAGAAAGAGGATCTCCTTGTATGAGACCTCTTGTTGGTTTGAAGAAGTCTCCAGGAGAACCATTGACTAAGACAGTAAGGTTGGTGGTGGAGATGTATTGATGGATTAAGTTGCACCATTGTGTGCCGAAGCCCATTTGAGTCATAACTTTGATAAGAAACTCCCAGTTTACCCTATCAAAAGCTTTTTCCATATAAATCTTAATACCCATAGTACCATTAGCTCATTTTTTTCCCGTTTCTGGTGTTCGTATAGTGAATAAGTTCATGGGTTATGGCTATGTTGTCTGAGATTTGTCTCCATGAATAAAAGCAGATTAGAATGGGGATATAAGCTTGGGGAGAAGGGGTTTGAGTCTTTGAGCTAAATTTTGATATGATTTTGTAGGTGGTATTACATAAGGATATGGGTCTGAATTGAGATGGAGTGTTAGGATTTTCAGTTTTGGGTATGAGAGAAATGAAAGTAGAATTCATCTCTTTAAGAAGGTATCCAGAAGTGAAGAAGTTTTGAACCATGTTGATGATGTCCTAACCTACAACTTCCCAGTTATCTTGGAAGAAATTTGGTGGGAAGCCATTATATCCTAGTGCCTTGTCCCCTGCCATGATAAACAAATCTTTGATTTCCACTGCATCAGGAATCCTTAAGAGATTACTATTCTCAATGTTTGTTATGGTGGTGGGAATGAGATTTATGATGGATTGCTTGATGGTTATCTCATTAAGAAAAATGATTTGTTCAGCTGTAGCCATGGTAGCAAAATGATTGGTGAAGCAAAGTGCTATCTCATTACTGTTATGAAGCCAAGTGCCATCTTCTTGTTGGATCGAAACAATTTTATTCCTTATATATATTTTATTGGCAGAGATATGGAAGAAGATGGTATTTTTATCTCCAAGTTTGATTAGCTGGTCCCTGCTCTTAGTCTTCCAGAAACTTTCTTGAATATTCTGCCAATATTCAACTTTCTTCTTAGCATCTCTGATAGCCTGTCCTCTATTGTAATTGAATTGGTTTTTGGTGATCCATTCCAAGTGTTGAATACTGTCTTCTAGATTTGTATTTATGTTACCACATATTTCATTGTTCCATTTCTTTAATTTGACTTTAATGTCTCTTAACTTCCTAGCAATCTTGATAGCAAGAGAACCTTTGTGCTGAGTCTTCCAACATTCTATAATGATTTCTTTACAATCTTTGTGGTCTATCCAAGGACCAAAGAATTTGAAAGGAATGTGTCCCTATTTCCAGTTAGGATTGGTATTGAGAAGGATGGGGTTATGATCAGAGCCAATAGCAGGAAGGTTGGAGAGGGTGGAATTTGGGTGAATTTCAAGCCAACTTTCATTAGCTAAACCTTCAATCTTTGTTACGTAAGACTCACACTCTTCTATCAGTCCATGTGAAAGTACATTCAATGTAACCCAAATCAGTTAGATTAGTTGCTTCCAATTTCTCTAAAAAGATGTTAGCTTCATAAGAATCAATAGGATGTTGACTGAATTTTTCATTATCATGCAACACAAAGTTCAGGTCACCCATTATCAACCAAGGTAGAGTGTTATTCTTATTAGTGTTTCCAATCATTTTCCAGGAGTGCACTTTATCTAGAGTAGTATAAGGGACTGCCATAATAGCCTGTAAATAACCAAGGTTCCCCTATACTAGGATAAACAGTGGCACTAATATGATAATTAGAAAAGTCTTGTATAGTAACCTTTAGGTTGGTTTTCCATGCTAAGGCAAGACCACCAGCAGTATTGGATTTTCCTCTAGGTTTAACAAACTAAAAATTAGTGACACCTATGTTACTGAGGATAGCTTTAAGAGTCTTAGATTGTTGTTGGGTTTTAGAAAGAAAGAATATGTCAGGATTATGTTTGTTTAACATGTTATTCAGGTGCCTAATAGTGTTTGGCTATCCTAGTCCTTGAAAATTCCAAGACATTATAGAGAAAAATTTCCAAAAGTAAGACACGGTTGGATAAGAGAAAATGATGATTAAGTATCCTATATAATTGAGACTATGTAGCATGGAATTGTTGTAAGTAATTAAGCTATAAGTGCCTAAGGTCTTCAGGATTAGAGCAATCTTTATGACAGTATAATGCATGCTTTGAATTAAATATAACTTTATAGAAGGAGTTACCTGAGGAATTAGGAAAGGGTTTGCTCCCTCAATGTAGTAGCAGGAAATCCCACACTACACCCCTCACAAGAATTCACACAATCAAATCATTTTAAGATGAACAATTATAGTCTTTATTGATTAAACTCACAAATGTTACAAGATGAAAAGGAAATAAGCTAAAGAATTAACAACCGCTCTCAACTTTCTCTTTCTTAATGACTTGCCCAACACTCGAAAAAGATCTCCTCTCTCTTAAGCCTGTTCGGCTCTTTATATAGGATATTACATAGTGGATGACAGCTAAGATGTCCTTTATTTTCGGGTATGACTAGCGACATTCTTGCGAGTATATAAATGTTAAATCTCGCAACACTCCTTAATCTCGCTAGATCTTCACATGTTTCTCGTGTTCAAGCTGTCGTCATCCGTTGCGTCATTTTTATTTTCCATCTGCGACATCTTCGCAATGTGTTGTTTATGGATTTCGCAAGGATGTTGGTGTTGCGATATTATGATCCTACATCTTGTCTCTTCTCATGTCTTCTCTGCGAAGGAGAGAATGTCATGAGAATTAGTACTTTCAAAATGCCGCATTGTTCATTTTTTCATATTTTTTTGACATGATTACGTACTTTGACTTAATTTATTGATCTCTTCCTCCATCCATTTCTTGACACGTTCTGTATTGACATGATTCTGTACTTTTACGTAGAATTTATTACACGTATCTCTTCCTCCATCCATTTCTTGACACGTCTTTTTCAATTGTTATTTCTCAACCATTCACGTCTACTCTTCGCATTAAATGTGTTTATCTTTTCGAGAATCCTTCTCTATATATACTTTTCTTATTCTTTTCTTCTTCTTTTTTACTTTCTTTCTTATTTTCTCTGCAACTTTTCTTTAATCTCTCTCCGTAACTTCCGCTTCTGCTACTGTAAATCTTCTTCTTTTTACTTCTTTTGATTTTCAATCTTCTCTTCATTCCCATATTGAAAATGGCTCCAGGTTGGTCGTGAGATATGAAAGTATTCGGAAAAAGTTTAGAAAGATTTTGAAGAGAAAGGTTTCATATTATCCACCATTCCCAATCAAGAATCTAAATCTATTAAATGTTCACTAAACCTGTTTTGTTGATCATCATTGTGATGATCGGGAAATCATAATTTCGCTAGGTCGATTCTCGCTGGCCTTCCCATTCCTCTCTATGACCCGATCTTCCCATGTTTTATGAAATTCTTGCTCATGCGAAATTCTCGCGAGCCGTCTACCAATTGAGCGGGGATTGTATCCGCTTAATGCTTGAATTCGCCAACCGGGGTGCTGGTAAGGGGTCTCTTTACCCAAAAGAATTCATGGATCCTGAATTTGTGTACTTAGAGATATGCGCTGAAAAATATATAGTAGAGAGCTTCTTCGAGAACTATGAAGTAATAAATATGAAGAATGATAGAACTCGCTGGGGTGTGTGTCTGAAGAACAAAGAAAATGTTGCCAGCGATAAAGTGCTTATGCAAGACATTGACTGGCATTCTGGCAAGAATAATATTCCCCGTCATTCTAAAGACGACAAATGGTGCGTCTTTCCATTGGTTTTAAAGGGACCTTATATTTCAGGTTCAAATGTGCTCCCTGCGAATCTCGCCAATTACCAACCTTGGGTATATAACTGGCCCGAGAAAGCGAAAGAGGTACACTTCTTAAATTTCGATCCGCTTATGATCTTTACTCCTTTTCATATTTATTAATCTTGCGCAATTTTCAGATTATCAAGCTAAGAAAAATCTACAAAAGGAATGCTAAACCAAGTACTCTAGCGGCGCTCCGTTCGATCACGGATGAAGTAAGAAATACTTTTCTTTATTATTTTTAACAATATTGTTTCCTCTGTTTCTTATCTTCATTCGTGTGCGAAGGTTAGTGTTGAAATTGTTGGAGAAGAAGAAAGTCCTGAGATTGCGAAGGCCAAGAGCAAGAGTAAGGGTCTTCTTCGCAAGGGGAAGTCCGCTGCCCCACCTTCAAAGAAACGAAAGATTCATTCCCCTTCTCCTTCAAATCCTCAATCCAGCGAAAGTTCTGATGATGAAGATAATGATGATGTTGATACTTCTCTTGCAAAGGAGAATTCTCCAGCTGAATCTTCTATGGCGCAACTGTCCAACATCTTCTCTGACTCCGTGCAAGGAATTGGAGATGATCGTCTCTCTAGTACGTGCAAAGCTCTCGCGAGTATCTGCGATGCTCCTTTACTAGAGGGTGATGATTCTCTTCATGGGGTCTCCAGATCAGTGACTCCCAGCTTTCTAAATTCGCTTGGTGTCTTGGTATATCTTTGTTCCCTTGTTTCTTCATAATTTTGATTTTAAGTTATATCTTGATAATTTCTTTACTTTCCTTTATAGTCCGGGAGAGCTTCCTTCGATGTTGCCTCAGATATTGAGAAAAGGCGCAGTATTCTCGAAAAGAAGAATCTTCAACTTCGCAATAAAAATGAAGAATTAGAAACTGAAGCTGCTGCTCTTCGCAAGAGAAATGAAGAATTTGAAACTGAAGCTGCTACTCTTCGCGAGAAGACCAAGCAACTAGAAGTTGATTCTTCCACTCAGAAGAATAAGATATCTAGTCTTCAAAGCGCCAACCAACAACTTTATGGTATGAGACTTTTCTCTTTTCCTTTGTTTTGTTCTTTCATTATCTTCCCTCATATGATTTACCATTTTCGCAGATGTTTATAATCTTTCTGATGAAGTCATTTTTCTTCACTCATTCCCTGATCCTATGGATAACAATGCCATTCTTGATCACCTCAACGATTCTTTGAATAGTTTCTCAAATAACAAGATTAAATCTCTCCCTCTAAACGAACTTCAATCCAAATTTCGCCTCTTAGAAATTGATCATAGATCTAGTTTAGGCTTAGCCAACCAATTTAAACGTCTATATCTTAGTTCTAAATACTTTAAGGAAGAAAATCAGTGATCTCATAGATGATAAGGATCGCATCGCTAGTTAAGGTGCTCAAGCATTAGCGAAATTCCAAAAGACTCTTCTTGAGGTTCAAATTGAACGAGATGAATCTACCGCAAAAATGCTGTACTTAGCGAAAGAGAGAATCAAATTCGTTCCCTTCTTCTCATAAATAATGACGATGAATTCGCTTGGGCTGCGAAAATTCTAGATGATGCCAGAAATAATTTAGGTGTTAACGTTAGTCTTCAAGCTGAGCATACGGCTTTGGTTAGGGATATGATTTACGACGAGAGAAGGTTGTTAATTGTTCTTCTCTATTTAACTGTTTGTCTTTCATGAAATTGTTGTTAAATTGCTGATTCATTGTCACATATTCGCAGGAGCTGAAGAGAGATTTCGCAAAAGAATTGAAGAGCTTGAATCTGAGAAGGGGCAACTCGCAAAGGATCTTTCTTCTCGAAATGACAAATATTCTAGATTGAAGAGGCAACTACAAATTACTGTTGCGGATTTCAAGAATGATGCTACTCTTTTTTGTAATCAGACTATTAAGATGGTCTGCGATGACAACAGTATTCCTCATTCTACATACCCTTGCCTCCTTGATGAAATCCCTAAGAATGTGCCTTCTTTGGATATCTCTGACAGCGATGCTAGCGAAGAAGAGGAATCTGAAGAAGATAAAGAAAATGAAGAAGAAGAATCAAACAAGAAATAATTATGTTTCTTCTTTCTATTTTTGTAATATCTGTACATTCATTCTTTTAATCTTCTATTTTTGTAATCTTTTGCTGCAAGTTTCTTGGATCTTCAAATACAAGCTCTACCTTTGTTGTTCCTTTCTGCACATTGTTAAAATTCTTTTTTGCAATACTGTTAATCAATATATTATCAACCTTTCATTTTATGAGCGCGTAAATCTATCATATGAAGACAAATAACATGTTTTTATTCTATACATTCCCATACTTGCCTCTGTTATTTGCATTCAAATGAGAGATTAAGCAAGTTACTTTCGAATAGTGATATGTATTCATGCCTCAATCTCGCAGCTGTTGCTTCTGAATTTTTGCAAGTAAGGGAATCTTGGTTTCTTCCAAGATTTCCTTTTTTTCTTTTTCTCTTATGTGGTCTTATTTTGCCTTCCTAGTTAAAGGTCTTATTGTGCCACCTCTTGTCATTGCGACAAAATCGCAAGACGTTTTTACACTTTCATGTAATGACCCATTGATCTTGCCTTATCATTTCTTTAGTATTGTTGCCTCTGTAGGATATTTTTGTTGCGACAATATGACATGCCTAAAAATTCTTGCGAACATAAAGCCCCATGACATTGCCGTCTTGCGACGAAATCGCGGGACGTCCTTACATTTTCATGTACTGACCCATTGATCTCATCTTATCTTTGTATTTTGTATTATTGCCTCTTCAGGATTGTCGCACAAATATGACAAGCCTAAATCTTCTTGCGAAAATAAAGCCTCATGACATTTGCGTCTTAAGACACTTATCATCTCCCTAATGGAGGGTGCCGCCCTTATCTTCCCCCTGGTTTCCCCTTCAAGGAGGCGTACTTCTGCCATACAAGACTAGCTCCTCCCATCCGATCTTAACAACAACCAGTTGTTTTCGCAGTCTCTTATCCCTTTTACCTATAGGGCTTATGGTTACGAGACTGCACCCTAAGTGGAGTTTTCTTCGGGCCGAGTGCAGTATATGCCAAGACTTGCCAAGAATGGCCGAGACACTTCAAATGCCACAGGCACTCTTGGCTCAACCGTGTACCTCGGCGCCTTGGTAAAATGCTGACTCCTTAGAAGAGACCCTCGGTCGTCCAACCTAAGTCATAAGCTTAGGTTGAAAATCCGAGGTATCTCTCCTGGATGGGCTTTATTGACCCAAAATCTCCATGACTCAGGTTCCAGGGGCGGTGTAACCTTTTCCCTGAGCCATGTTAACAGGTACCCCCTTTTATGACGCACTTTAGGTCTTATATTTGCCTCTTGCGAAATTTTGATCTCGCGAACTAGGGTGTACGCCATAGCAGGTTCACCCCTTTCTAATTGTTTTGTTTCTTTTTCTGCATATTAGCACTTTTGTAATTTCGCGATCTCATCTTTGTAACTCAAAAAATATATTTTCTTCTTCTTCATAGTAGCTCTTTTGTAATTTCGCGATCTCATTTTTGTAACTCATAAAGAATTTTTTTTTTTTTTTTTTTTTTTAACAACCAGCCATACATCTTTCCTTTTTCTCAGTCATAAAATCAACAACTACATTCACTCTTTAAGTCTCTTACTTCTGCTACTTTCCGCCTCTGCATTTTTGAATTTTCCTGTCATTTTCTTGTCTGTTACGAGATTTTCGCCGCTTCTTATCTTCAATATGCCTTGGCTTCGCAGAGTTTCTTCTTCTCTCTGTTCTATTGTATCTACCATCAATCTTTCACTCTTTTGTATATCTTTGATGCTGTGTTTCCAATTCTTCTTCTTCGCAGCTCTTTCTTCGCAAGATTCTATATCAATTTCATAACACTTCTTTCCTTCAATCCAATCTCCTTTTATGATGTCGATACCACTTGGATGAGGGAATTTGATACATTGATGGAAAGTCGATGCCACACCTAAAATCTCATGTAACCACGGTCGTCCAATCAATGCGTTGTATGGTGATTCCACATCAACTACAGAATAAAATTTCAGAGGATAATCCTTTCAGTGGAATTCGCATATGAACTTCTCCTTTAGGCTTATTTGTAGTACCGTTAAAACCATAGATTTTGTAAGTTGAAGGTATTAGATCTTCATCTTTCCCTCCCATAGTTTTATAAGTATGATAAAAAAGAATATTCACGGAACTTCCAGTATCGATCAAAATTCTGTTGATTGCACATGAATCCTCGGCTTCATCATCTTCATCCTCGCTAGGTTTTGGGTTAATCTCCAATCTTACCACTAATGGGTTGTCGTGCATTTCTCCATCCTCGGGTACTTCTTCTGCAGTAAAAGAAATAGTCTGCTTTTTCCATTCCTTCAGTGGCGATGTCTTCGCAATGTTCATTATTTCTCTATTATCAGCGTCTCTTGCGAAAACCCTACTGAGAGTGTTATCATGAAAATCTTCAATTGTCCTATACGAATGTACGATAAAGTTACAAAACAGATTCTTTGCCTTTGCTCCAACTTCTATTACAAATGTCTCTCCTCCTTTTGTTGTATTTACTCTGCGAATTTCTGGCGATGGTGGTAATGGTTGAGACTGAGATTGATTTTTTAGAAAATGATTTAGTTTCCCTTGGTCTATCATTCTGAGGATAATTCTTTTTATATTTCTGCAATCATTTGTTGAGTGTCCATGAAAATGGTGATAAGAATAAAATTCATGACTTCTATCGCTCGGAGGTGGTTCATTTCCCATGTTCCATGGTGCGGGTATGTTTTCCATCAAGATTATAGCTTCCCATACTTTATCCACACTAGCATTTAGTGGCGGCATCTTAATTTCTTCCCATATTATCCTGTGATTTTGCTGTCCTCTGTGGTAATTTTGCCTCTGACCTCCATAAGCTTCTTGTGGATGATCAAGTCTTTGAATTTTGTTATTTCCACCACGATTATAGAAGTTTCTTTCTCTCTCAAATTCTTCTTGATCACGACTCCCCATAGCTACTAACTTCTGCTGACCATCACCCGTTATCCTCTCTTGTTGCCCTTGCGAGGTGCTCGCCACTGTATTTATTAACTTGGGTAACAAGCTTGCATTCGCTATTCTTGAACTTGTGTTCGCAATGGGGTATGATTCCATCTCATTTTGCTTTTCCTCAAGAGCAATATACTCCTCTTGAAGTTCTCGCAATTCAGTCATTGTGATCGTATTCTTGATTCTGAAAATTTGAATGTATAACAGATTGGTTGCGAACATAGCGTTGATGAATGACAGAATGAGATATCTTTCGTCCACACGACCAGCCATCACTACACATTGTCTTCCACCTCACATTTAGATGCTTCAAGCTTTCGCCAACCCTTTGCTTCAACCCAAATACATTTTCAATGCCAGGTCGCGAGGAATTGTTACTTATATACGCCCCTAAAAATATAGCTTGTAAATGGTTGAAAGATGTTATAGTATTCTTTGGCAAACCTTCAAACCACTTTAAGGCCTCTCATGTTAAACTTGATGCAAAATATTTGCACAATATTGCATCATGATTCTCCCATTGTAACATACATCTCACATAAGCTTTGATGTGTTGTACTGCAAAAATTGATCGAAGTTTATAGTGGTAAGTAGAGTTGTCATTCACTCGGACTTGTTGAAATTGATTTTAGGATTTAATAAAGAAAAATAATAAAAATAAAGAAAATATACAATTTATGTCTCAAGATGAAGAGAGTTACTGGGACTCGGGATTCCACCAATTCTCACATTCATGCGGTTCATCTATTAATTCCGGACAATTAAAGCTCATAAAATAGCAAACATCGACTCTAATTCTTTGCCAAGGTAGATTTTATAAAGAATTATATGTAATTCACAAGCATGACGCATCTAAAGTACCTAAGACTAAGCATGCGACATCTAACGAATTCACAAATAATCAAGAAAAATCATAAATCAATTATAATAGTGCAAATAGTCATAAAGGAATTAAATAGAATTACCACATGGGTGCAAAACAACTTCCTCCGTCGGCCCAGTGATGGGTTCTAGCTCATCATGTTGGAAACACGCTCAAAACTCATTTTTATTGCTTAAAGGAGGTGTACAAATGATGAAATGGAGAAAAGGATGAAAATCGGGTGTTTGCAACGATTATAATTGTTGCAAACACTGTTACAAAGAACGATAAAGATAAACTGTCACTGTTACTTTAAGAATGTCCTATGAACTACGACCCATGTCTGTGAGTCGTTATCACTGTAGCGGAAACGACGGTCACTGTGCGTCTAATGTTCTTCGTCTGTGAGTCGTTATCACTATGCGTCTAATGTTCTTCGTCTAATGTTCTGCAACTCGATTTTCTAAGCTCTGTAATGCTCTAAACTCTCCCAACTCTCTCCATCCCATTCTATGAACTTCGACCACTCTTTATATACTCGTTTGAACCGAGAACAAAGCTTCATAACTCCAAAAAATCTCGGCAATTACTCAAGGATATTCTCCATGCATGTCACGGGATTTCTTCCGTATTTTAACTCCGACACACTTATGATTGATGCTCACACACTCAAACCAGGCGTAAAACTCTCTAGGATTTAGTAGAACTCGTACAGTGAATATATATCCACGTAACTTTCACACATAACCTCAAACAAACCCGAGAATACTCCACCTTCTCTGTTTTCTCAAATCATCGAAAATATGTTTGCTTTCTTGAACCTATGACTCACCCCTTCCCTGTTTAAGTGTAACAGGAGATACCCAAGCAAATCTCACGAAATGAATTAAGACTGGAAGTACGCAGGTGGAGTTATTCTTTTCCCGCCAAATTCTGTCTTTCAAACGTGGAAGAAGATGTTGTCCCCCTATCCAAACCGGGGGTGCGACTAGCAGGTGGCGCACTGGGGTGTAAATAATAAAGAAGGTGCCCCTTAGTAATTAAGGTGCCCCTTATCCAAAGTAGGGGTCCCGGGTAATTTTTCGAGCCGAATTTTCCAAAAAATGTTTATTTCCAAAAATACCTACAAACACACAAAACACCATAATAAGGACAAAAACGAGTACTAACAATACGAAACATTGAAGACAAATTAGACACATAAATGCGTCTATCAACAAGTTGTTCCATCGAAAATGCTGGTTAACGCAGGTAAATTGCACTTTGGGGGTATTCCTCCTAATTGTACTTCTTGTGTGAATGGAGTTTTCGCAGCTTCCTCTATGGCTTCATCCAGTTGTGTTTTACCTCCTTCTTTTCTATTGTTTAACATTCCCCTCATCTCCGCCAGCTCTCTTAAAATTTGCTCATTTACACCAGAATTTGGATCCATGGGTCTTTTTAACGTTGTTTCCCTTCTTATGCGTTCCTCTCTACCTTGATTTTCTCGTTCATCATTTTCTTCTTGTCTTTCCCTGTGATCTTCTCTTTCTTCTCTTTCATGAATTCGCACACCATTATATCTCTCATTTTCTCTTCTTCGCTACCTTTCAGCTCTCTTTTGTACTCTATCATATTCTTCATTGATATTACCATTGTTGCAATTTTGTAAACGCCTTCTTTCTCGATTATCATGATTGTTCTGGAAAACTGCCTCTAGGAGCTCTTTTTCTTCCATTTCTGCTCTCAGCCTCTCTCTTTCGCAAGCTAGACGTTCTTGTTCAGCATAATGTCTCTCTATTTCTTCTTCAATTGTTCGCTGATTCCTTTGAACATCTCTTCCTTGTAATATTCTCCTTCCTTCTTCCTAATTTTCTTCACCATCTTGATTATTTTGTTCTTGAGGTTGTCCATTCCCCTGATTTCTATCATTTTATCCATTTTGGAGAATTTCAGCACGTTGGATATAATGATGTTCCATTATTTCTCTTCTTTCGCAACGTTCTTCATCTGGATTTTGTACTTCCTCTCGAGTTACTTCATTAGCATTTTCTACAGGTAGATTTCGTCTTATTTCTTCTCGAACTGATCTTGAACTTGACCTTGTAGTGCTTCTTGACCTTCTATTTTGTAATCTCATGTTTTCCATCCTCAGTTCATGATTTTTCCTTGTCAAATTCGCACGTTCTTCTGCTTCTAACCGCCTTTCTTCATGTATTGTTTGCCTCAATGCCTCTAATGCTGCAATCTCTTCATTTCCATGAATTATTCCTCCAATTACTTCTTGGTCTCTCTCCTTTTGTCCATTGCCTCCTAATTGTGCTCTTCTCCCATTTCATCTAGAATGATCGATCGCCAAGTATGTACACTCACTCTGTCATAATCCACAGTTCTATTTTTTATTGGTGTACGTTGAATTGGCGGTTGAACTCGATTTTCTCTATTGTTCCTAGTATTTATTCTTGAAGATTCCCCCATCTCGTCTCTCCCTTCTCCAGCAAGTCTCCTACTCCTTCTAACAGTTGTTGGTTGTTTTGATGCATGTCTTCTTCCATCCATTTTTCAATCTTAGTGAATTGTTGAAAATTATATGAAATTCCTTCCCTATTACTCCAAATTCTTTCAAATCACAATATCAATCTTCAATCAGTCCCTGTTTCTGGCGCCATATATAGTAGCAGGAAATCTCACACTACACCCCTCACAAGAATTCACACAATCAAATCATTTTAAGATGAACAATTATAGTCTTTATTGATTAAACTCACAAATGTTACAAGATGAAAAGGAAATAAGCTAAAGAATTAACAACCACTCTCAACTTTCTCTCTCTTAATGACTTGCCCAACACTCGAAAAAGATCTCCTCTATCTTAAGCCTGTTCGGCTCTTTATATAGGACATTACATAGTGGATGACAGCTAAGCTGTCCTTTATTTTCGGGTATGACTTGCGACATTCTCGCGAGTATATAAATGTTAAATCTCGCAACACTCCTTAATCTCGCTATATCTTCACATCTTTCTCTTGTTCAGGCTGTCGTCATCCGTTGCGTCATTTTTATTTTCCATCTGCGACATCTTCGCAATGTGTTGTTTATGGATTTCGCAAGGATGTTGGTGTTGCGATATTCTGATCCTACACTCAAGGAAGCCAACAGTCATATCAGTCAGTTGCTCTTCCTCCATTTGCATTGTTTAAGTGTTGCTCTTCTTTGCAGGTTGAGTTTGGTTCCAATGATGAAGAGGATGACCATTGGGTATGGGGGAATTGAAGAGTTTTCTTTTTGGGTAAATCAGCTGAGGATGGAAGTCTGTGTCAACAGCCTTGAGTTTAAGTTCCTTCTTTTTTCTTTCCCAGAGCAACTTTTTCTGGTTGTTGAAATATTCATTCATTTGGTTTTGTATATCATCCAAAGAAGGTAGAGTTTCAAAAATATTTGGTGCTAGATTTATGGTGTTTGGGTATTGATTTTCTGTATTGATCTTTGGAAAAATGTTTTCAAGAAAGATTATGTTCTCCATTCCAGTCTCAATAGTTGAATGGTGTTTCCTAGCAGCAGCTTTGGTGTTGATGCCTTTCTTTCTCATCATTTTATCTTTATTCCTACTGCTATCAAAGAGTTTTTTATGCTTGTTTTGGCAGGCAGTGGCTTCAATGTTTGTAGTTGGGATTTCTCCATTGATTGGTTGATGCAGTCCAGCTTTAAAGATGATGTAGTCCTCTAGCCCATCAAGCTCTTCTGTGCTATTCTTGAGGATGATTTGTCTTTTAGCTAGTCTCATTTTGATAGCAAACTCCTCAGCAACATCCTTGTCAGAGTAGTGTCTTATTTTGAGCTTGTGTTGAGGACTTCTGGTATTGGAATTGTTTGGGGTAATGGAAGTTGAGGGATAAGAGTTACTGAGATTTGATGGGTGTGTTTTGTGGGTAACCTTTTGAGGTTGTGATTCTTTTTCTTCACAAAGAGGGCATGGGTGATCAAGAATTCTGCATACCTTACAGAATGCAATACCATTCAGAGAATAAGCCATTTCAAGCTAGTGGGAAATGGTAGTTATTTCATAAGCATCAATGCCATATTTTAGAGCTCTAGTTACATCAATGGTTAGGAAAACCTCTAGATTTTTTTCATCTTCATCTCTTCCATAAGCTTTTCTTGCTTCTTGAAAAATTCCAACTGGTTTGATGATGTTGCTCATATCAGTAATGATATGTCTTGGGACTCTTTTCACCAGAGCCCAAATCTTTACTCTGTAGAAATTTGCTTCATCAATAAAGTCAGGTCCAGCAGGTGGAACTTCATTGAGGACTATATGTTTGTCAAAGATCCCTCTAGTGCCTCCTTTTCTAAAGACTTTGTAATCTTCTATGCTGCCAAGCTTGATGGAATAATAGTTTCTTCTTTTCCTCCAATGATAAACTTCAGCATTCCTCCTAAGCTCCCAATTTGAGTTGATAAATCTTGAAATAGCTCTAGTTTCATGAGAAATTTTGCTACAGTATCTGCCAATGAAGACCCATTTCCAATCTTTTTTCTTTTTAGGTAGTGTATTTTCAGCATTGATAAAGACTTTGGGAAATAGGTCTTCAGGAATGTTTACGGATGAGTTCATTTTTTCAACCAGATTTTCCACTTGATCTGAGGGTTTAATTCCTGATGAAGAAGCCATGAAAGTAGTTCTGGTGGTTTGGTGGTGGTGGTGGTGGTGGTGGTGGTATAGAGGGTGATGTTGTGTATGGTACTATGACTAAGAACTTTAATTTGAATTCTGAGTTGTATGTAAGTTATGTGCTTGAGGTACATGTTGTTGTTTAGTTGCGGGTGATAGGATTGTTGCTTAATAGTCCAAGAATGAACTGAAATGAAGTACAAGTACCATATGCTAGCTTTGCGGTTCCAGTTCCCGTGTTGCTTAGTCTTGATGACCAATTTAAAGCTATTGACTACTGGCGAACCTTGAGAAAACGACTTGTCAAGAAACCAATTTTCAGTGCAATACATATTATGATAGAGATAATGGTTAGTTTGTCCATGCAATCTATTTATGGTAATGGAATCTAAATTATTGGCCAGCAAACACCTAAGTGTTGACAAATAATATTTAATAGATTTTGTATGGTCTTCTTGAGAAGAAAAATTTACGGTCAATTCTGGCCGTCGTTCTCTTGACTCGTCAAGGTTTTATGTACATCTCTTTTGATGGTTGTTTCTTCATCTTCATCGGTGGTTTTTATCTCTCATTAAGGGTCTTTGTCTGATCACTACTGTGATTTCTATTCTTCTTCTTTCTTTCCCCTTCTTCTTTCTTCCTGTTTTACTTCTTTCATGGCTTCAACATCCACAACAAACACTACTCCTGAGTTTGAAGAAATTCTAAATCGAATGAATAATCTCCAGGCAGAACCGATTACTCACAGATATAAAGATAATGATGATCCTTAGGATGGCCAGTCAGACTTCAACAAAAGTATATTATTTAAGTTCAACTCAGGAAGAGGGTATCACTTAAATATTCTCAATGAAGTTCTAGCTAAAGTATGGAGACCTATTGGTTCAATTTCTATCACTAATCTAGGTAGTGGATTTTACAAATCCAAGTTTCAATTTCTCTGTGACATGGAGGCTACTTTGCAAGGGACACCATGGTCGGTTGGTAGGCTTAGGAAATGTTACCTACAATGATACTGCAAGTGCATAGTGACAGTTTGTGTAAAGTGCAAGCACAGGTCGATCCACAGAGACTTGGAGAGTGTAATGATGAAGTTATATTCTACTTACTGAATTTCAACAAGAAGTCACACAAAGGGAGGTTGTTTGAGTGTCGATACGACAAGTTGGAGATTATAGCAGTGAACTAAAGAGGAACTAACAAGCAATGAGAGTAAAGGCACTAGGATTGTCAAATCCACCACTAACTCTTGTTATGTATTCAACTAGTTTGAGTATTCCTGCCCTTGTAACAGATAAGGAAGATGTGTCAATTCTACCACTTACCTAAGGAGTCTCACCAATAGATAGTTCAATTCTCAGCTAAGGTATCAACCCAGAGCACTAATTGTCTAGTTAAGCACAACTAGTCAAGGGATTAACAACAATCACTTAAGCATGAACTGAAGTACAATCAAAACAGTTTTATCCTAACTACAATGCATACTTGGCATACATTGTGAGAGCAAAGCATTGATGCACTAAGATTGAAACTATCTTAACAGTTTAAGTATTCAAGAATAACATAATTAGCATGAATAACACAGTAGAGAGCTAAGGCTTCATTTGAATCCTAGTAGAATAATTTAGAACATACTGAACATGATAAAACACAACTGAATTAAACTAACAATTAAACCCTAAAAATTCCGAGAGACTTTCTTACACAGAGAACAATTCTATTTATACCTAGAATTCTCTTCTCACACTCAAAATCCAAATTAAATGCATACCCTACAAACCCAATCGTCTGAATTGCTTGTCCCCTCTTCCAATTCGCCTCTGCAACTTCATTAATTCGATGTTGGGGAAACCCTAACTCCATCTATCTCGAGCTCAGCTTCTAGGGATTTGGTAGAAGCTGTGGTGGGGATAGCTAGAGCTAGGAGAAGGTGTGATGGATGCTGTCGGGCGAAGAACGAGCTGCTGGTGATGTTGGCTTCTGCAAATGGTCGGGAGAAGGGAAGAAAAAATGGCAGAGAAGAAATAAGAGAGGAGAAGACGAAGAACAAACTGGGTTTGTCTTCCGGTCGATGGGTAAAGGGGGGACAGCTAGGGTGTGTGGCAGTGCTTGAGTGATGATGCATCGAGTGAAGAAGCCGTTGGATGCTGTTGCTTGATTCAATCTAACGGCTCGGGATGGAGCGGGCTTGGATTCGGGTCATGGGTAGTTTAAGCCCATGTCTTTGTAAACAAAGTTGCAACCGATGCGCAAGCGGTTGCAACTTTTTCCATGATCGCTAGTCTCCAATTTTCTGCTCTTTTGGCTCCTCAATTCATCCAAGCTTTATTTAGTACCTAAAAACACAAAATTAATTAGTACAAGTATTTATTCTTGAAAATAGAGAAAATACAGAATTTGGGATAATATCTGATTTTAAAGCACAAAAGATGAGTTAATTGCCAATAAAATGGTGTAGAAATATGCAATATTTGGAACTCATCAAATACCCCCAAACCTGAATTTTACTTGTCCTCAAGTGAAACAGAAATTAAGAAATCCTAACTATACCACTGTCGCTGGTCTCTCGAATGCATTTAGCGTATGCACTAAGCCTTTAAACCCCTAGGTGTCCCTAGTGGACGAGTTGTAGTCTCGTGAGGGCCTATCAGAGATGTACCCACAAAACCTTCTCCAAATTTAGAGCATAATAGAGTCCCAAGCATCCAAGGAGCTATGAGGACATAGAGTTTCTGCATGCTAGTTACACGAAGTTAGAACTACCAAAGAACGCATTCTCATCCTTAAGAGTTGAGCGAGAAATAACCATACCATATGAAAGAATTCGGGTTCGAGAGTGATCACAAGCCTCTACTTCTACCTCACCAATAGGGTTTTATGATAATTGCACTCAAAAAGATCGCTTTTCTAGCCTCTCATGTGTGCAGGCAGGAATAAAGAGAGAAATCATGCACACGTTGAATGGTGGGAAGGAGAACCTTCCGAAATAATTTCTGGAGACTCCACAGAATTGTGGACAAAAAGAATCTTTTTCTGATGATCTCTAAGAAAGGAAATCAACCATTAGCAAGGATGGGAGTAATCACTTACCTTCACATCCGATCGGCAATCAACACCACTCTCACAGCATCCATAGAAATATCTTCAATCTTCGGTCTTCGGTCTTCAACTGTTGATGATGAACTTCTGAACTTCGCAAAAACTTGACAATTTGTAACTTTTCTCATCAATTTCCTTGTTGCTTGGAATTTTCTTCTTTACCATGGTGGTATCAAAACTAAACTAAGAAAATAAACTACAATTTTAATTTTTTTTTTCAATTATTTTTTTCTTTTTTTGAATAACATGAAATGAAAATAACAACAAAAACAATGAAACTACTAACTACATGGATAAAGGACTTTATCACTCAATTTTCCACAACTTATATTGTCTTGATCTCATAAACTTCACTAATTCTCATCTTATTTCCTTTTCTTTGCTCTTGTAAAATAAGTCTTCACTAGTGTATAGACTTCTGCTTTTTGTACTGTATCTTCACTTGAATAAGACTTTTTCTTTTCTTTGAATTGTTGCATGTAAACCTTGGACTATTTCAACTTTTCTTCAAATATTCTGACGTTGCTCTGCTCGTTGATGATGATGTGTTTCTATGGATCTGTTGATGTTGTCGAGAGGGAGAGAGTGGTGCTAACTGTTAATCAAACTACAAGAAGGAGTTTTCATCTTTAGACGTCATCCTCATGATTGACAAAATTAGCACTCTAGAGATCAAAAATAGTGCTGAAAGTGGTGCGAAGTTGGATAGCTCACCATTCCTACCCGGAATTGACGTACGGTGACACACACTCTAAAAGGACTTTTTAGATAGTCACAAAAATTGAAGGTCGGTGCCTCGCTTGATGTAAAAATGGGTAGTCTCCACTATGGGTGATCACAATTCTACTACCAAATATCTTTGCAGCACCTAATTCGCCCTCCGGCATGGTTAAATCCAACTTTAACGCTCTAATCAACTAAGAAACCCGATTGTGTTCTCCAGTACTTCCAAGTTTAGTTATTTCGGTCAGACTCTCTATGTAAACATAGCTAGAAGCATGCTAGTGACTCTAAGATCTCTAAAAGTTGGAGGTTTTTATGTACATATTTACAAAGAGTTTTGAAAATTTTTGATTTTTGATTTTTTTTTTTTTTTGATTTTTAATAATAATGATTTTTTTTTTTAAAAGTAAGAAGACTAAAAACTCTATATGCAAAACACTCCCCCACACCGAAATCTAACATTGTCCTCAATGTTTCAACAAATGATAAAAATTTAAACAGTCACATACCATGAGAACTATGTTGAGTAGAGAAAAGGGAAGAGATTACCGGATGCACAAGGATGGTGCTAAACCATAGAGGATGAATGCTTTGAAAGCAAAAAACATGGGCGCAAGACAAAAAGTTTGGTTAGCACACATAAAAATTATGCAAAAAGAAAAAGAAAAGGGAAAGAGAATGGATTTTTAGTCCATATGTATGTACACAGGTGAACTAGTTTAGTCCACATAGACGGGGTCTTCCAAGTCTACGGTCTCAACTTCTGGTGGAAGGTGCTCCAGAAATAGTTTCAATCTCTGACCATTGACCTTGAAGATGTTCTTGTTTGATGGGTTTTCGATTTCAACAGCTCCATGGGGGAAAATAGTACGTACCAAGAATGGACCTGACCATCGAGAACGTAACTTTCCTGGAAACAAATGCAAACGAGTGTTGTACAATAAAACTTTTTGACCAGGTGTGAAAGGCTTGCGTAAAATGCGCTTGTCATGAAACACTTTCATTCTTTGTTTGTACATTTTGGCACTATCATATGCATCATTTCTTAACTCTTCTAACTCATTGAGTTGAAGTTTTCTTTGGGTACCAGCCTTATCAATATCAAAGTTCAGTTTCTTTACATCCCAATATGCACGATGTTCTAACTCTACAGGTAGATGAAAAGCTTTACCGTACACAAGTTTGTAAGGGGACATGCCAATGGGAGTCTTGTATGCAGTTCTATAGGCCCACAAAGCATCATTTAAACGTAAAGACCAATCTTTCCTAGAAGGATTAACAGTCTTCTCAAGAATATGCTTAATTTCCCTATTAGAAACTTCTACTTGGCCACTGGTCTGAGGATGGTAAGGTGTTGCTACTTTATGAGTGATTCCATACTTGCGCACAAGTGATTCAAAAGGTCTATTGCAAAAATGACTACCTCCATCACTGATTATTGCTCTAGGTGTTCCAAAGCGAGAGAAAATGTTTTCTTTAAGAAAATAAAGAACAACTTTATGATCATTTGTTTTGGATGCAATGGCTTCTACCCACTTAGAGACATAATCAACAACAACAAGAATGTACAACTTACCTTCATAGTTAGGAAATGGACTCATGAAATCAATACCCCACACATCAAACAGCTCAACAATCAAAATGGGTTGTAAGGGCATCATGTTTCTTTTAGAGATACTTCCTAGTTTCTGGCATCGGTCACAAGCAACACAAAAAGCATGGCTATCTTTAAACAATGTTGGCCAATAAAAACCACTCTGCAAGATCTTTGCAGCAGTTTTCTTGGCACTAAAGTGGCCTCCACATGCATGGTCATGACAGAAAGAGATGACATCCCTTTGTTCAGAATTGGGGACACATCTCCTAATGATTTGGTCTTGCGCGTAGAACAGAGATATGGGTCATCCCAAAGGAAATGTTTAACTTCAGCCAAGAATTTTGAACGGTCTTGTTTAGACCAATGCAAAGGCATTCTACCTGTAGCAAGGTAGTTTACGACATCAGCAAACCAAGGCATTTAAGACACAAGCATCAATTGTTCATCAGGGAATGATTCTCTAATAAACACGGATTCATCAACAGATTCAACATTCAACCTAGATAAGTGATCAGCAACAACATTTTCCGACCCTTTCTTATCTCGAATTTCGAGGTTGAACTCTTGTAACAAGAGTATCCATCGAATTAGACGAGCTTTAGCATCTTTTTTAGACAAAAGATATTTCAACGCAGCATGGTCAGAATATATGATGACTTTAGATCCTATCAAATAAGATCTAAACTTATCCAATGCAAACACAACAGCTAGCAACTCTTTCTCAGTTTTTGAATAATTCATTTGAGCATCATTAAGTGTTTTACTAGCATAGTAGATCACATAAGGGAGTTTGTCTACTCGCTGACCTAAAAAATCTCCTACAGCATAGTCAGACGCATCACACATAATTTCAAATGGTAAGGTCCAGTCGGGTGGTCTGACTATAGGGGAAGATGTAAGGAGAGCCTTCAATTGCTCCCATGCTTCCTTACAAGCATCATCAAAGACAAATGCAACATCTTTTGAAAGAAGATTACACAAAGGTCTTGAAATTTTACTAAATTCTTTGATGAATCGGCTGTAAAAACCTGCATGGCCTAAGAATGATCTTATGTCCCTCACATAACGAGGTTGAGGCAAGTGTTGAATGAGATCAACCTTGGCTTTATCTACTTCTATGCCTTTTTCCGAGATGATATGCCCTAGAACAATACCTGAGTCAACCATGAAATGACATTTTTCCCTATTCAAAACCAAATTCTTTTCCTTGCATCGAATCAGCACACGAGTAAGATGATGCAAACATTCATCAAAAGAAGACCCAAAGACAGAAAAATCATCCATGAAAATTTCAAGAAACTCATCTATCATGTCAGAAAATATGCTCATCATGCAACGTTGAAAAGTAGCGGGTGCATTACACAACCCAAAAGGCATACGACGATAAGCAAATGTTCCATAAGGACAAGTAAATGTGGTCTTATGTTGGTCTTCATGTGCTATGGGAATTTGGTTGTAGCCTGAATAGCCATCTAAGAAACAATAGTACCTATGTCTCGACAACCTTTCTAGCATTTGGTCAATGAAGGGCAGGGGAAAATGGTCTTTCTTTGTTATTGTGTTCAATTTCCTATAGTCAATACAAACTCGCCACCCTGTGGTCACACGGGTGGGGACAAGCTCATTCATTTCATTTTGAACTACAGTAATGCTAGACTTTTTGGGTACCACATCAAGCAATTGGATATATGATACCCGCATCAAGCAATTTCAAAATCTCACCTTTAACAACATCTCTCATATTGGGGTTAAGTCTCCTTTGTATTTCCCTAGATGGTTTAGTATTTTCTTCAAGATTTATGTGATGCATGCAAATTGTGGGACTTATACCTTTAAGGTCTGAGATGGTCAAACCTAAGGCTTCTTTATGTTCTTTAAGCACTTCTAAAAGTTGACTTTCTATTTAGTGTCTAAACATGATGCAATAATCACAGGTCAAGTATCAGAATGACCTAAGAAAGCATACTTCAAAGTATCAGGTAATGGTTTCAAATCAAGCTTAAGTGGTTCATCAAGAGATGAGGCAGATTTGGAATCAGAGAGTGGAAGTGGTTCCACTGCAGTCTGCCATTTAGCAATATCCATGGGTGGCACAGATTCAAGCAAAGAGTGAACTTCACTAATGTACTCAGAATCGAAAAGATCTAAGTCAAAGTTATCTAAACATGCTTGCACAGGGTCCACAGATAAGATTTCAGGCAATGAGTCTTGAATCAGACTCTCAATCATGTTCATCTCATGCAATTCATTATCATCACAATCTATGGGTTGTTGACTTACACGAAAGACATTCAGTTCTACAGTCATGTTGCCAAAAGACAAATTCAATATTCCGCTACGACAATTTATGATAGCATTTGACGTTGCCAAGAAGGGACGTCCTAAGATAACGGGAATATGATTTTCAGGACTTTCAATAGGTTGAGTATCTAACACAATGAAGTCCACATGGAAATAAAATTTATCAACCTTGATTAGCACATCTTCAATAATTCCACGAGGGATTTTCACAAATCTGTCCGCTAATTGTAGCGTAACAGGGGTGGGTTGCAACTCCCCAAGACCTAACTGCACATACACAGAATATGGCAGTAGATTCACACTAGCTCCTAAGTCCAATAAAGCTTTTCTGATTGTATGATCACCTATAGTGCAAGAGATAGTTGGACTACCTGGGTCTTTAAACTTAGGTGGGGTTTTGTTTTGAATAATTGAACTTACTTGCTCAGTGAGAAAGGCACGCTTATGCACATGAAGCTTTCGCTTTTGTGTGCACAAATCCTTCAAAAACTTAGCATAGGTGGGTATCTGCCTGATTGCTTCGAGAAATGGAATGTTTATGTTAACTCGTTTGAACATTTCCAAAATCTCGTTGTACTGGTTACCCCATTTTTGCTGCACCAACCTTTGTGGGAATGGAGCAATAGGCACATGACATGGCAAAGAGACATCTATATCAGTAGGACTTTTAGTTTTATCAACATGCTCAGATCCATTTTCTATAGTAGATGTTTTCTGTGGTGTTGTGTGTACTGGTGAGTCTGATTTAGACTCGCTTGACTGTGGTACACCTACATTGTTCTCAACAACTTTACCACTACGAAGAGTGGTGACAACATTCACATGACTATGTGAAGTTTCATTGCAAGTTGAAGTACCTGCCTGAAATGCACTTTTTGGATTTTGTTGGGGTTGACTAGGGAGTTTTCCTTTTTCTCTCTCATTCAATGCATCACAAATTTGACCCATTTTAAGTTCTAGACTTGTAAAATGTTGGTCGGTGGTCTTCTGAAGTTGTAAAAGATTTTGGGTCAACAGACTGATACTATTTCAAAGCTAGGCTTTTTCTCTACAGGGTACTGTGTGTGTGGTTGCATTTGGGGGTTTCTAGGATATGAGTATCCTTGATTATTACTGGTTGTTCCCCCTTGTACATGCCCTTTAGACCATGAAAAGTTAGGGTGATTTCCCCACCCTGGGTTGTAGGTCTGAGAATAAGGGTTGTTCTCTTGCCTATGGTACAAAGCATTGGCTTGCTCGGTCTTAGACTCTTGAAATGCCTGCAAGTCTGGACAGCTATTCACTAAGTGGTCTGAACTATGGCATGCGACACAAGTGGCCATTTCAATTTGGTCACGGAGAGTAGGGGCAGTAGTTTTCTCATTCTTCTGCAGCTCTAGCATTTCTACTCTCCTAGCCAAAGATGCAATCCTTGCATTTCCCTCAAAATCAGATTCAATTCTATGAACATGAGTTACAGGGGTAGTCCTTTTAGGTTCACGGATGGACTCCCATTGCTGAGTCTTTTCAGCGACTTCGATTAAGAAAGTCCAAGACTCATCAACACTTTTGTCAATAAATGCACCATTGCACATTGACTCAACTGTGGTTCGGGTCCTAACATCTAGGCCTTCATACAAAATTTGCACAAGTCTCCATTTTTCAAAACCATGGTGGGGACATTGGAGCAATAATTCATTGAATCTCTCCAAATATTTTGCTAGAGTCTCTTCTTCTAATTGCACAAAACCATTTAGACTTTGACGAATTGTCGCAGTCTTATGATTGGGGAAAAACTTTTTGAAAAATTCTTTTGTGAGATCATCCCATGTTCTAATGGACTGTGGTTGTAGGGCATGAAGCCAGGACTTGGCTTTTTCTTTCAAAGAGAAAGGGAATAATCTCATTTTGAGGGACTCTTCCGGCATTTGGTTAAAACGCAGAGTCCCACAAATATCTTCAAAATCTCTCACATGGTGGTAAGGGTTTTCAGCATCAACCCCTCTAAACACGGGCAACATGTGAATTGTGCTTGCTTTCAGTTCAAACTGGCCAGCATCAGCTGGTAGAATGATGCAAGAGGGCTGACTTGCCCTAGAGGGGTACATGTAGTCCTTGAGACTACGGGGTTGGTTCACTTCATCACCCATTGTTTTACGGTGGGTCGGGGCTTTCTACCGCAGAACCGGGTATGTCAAAAATATCTTCTTGGCGAATTCTAACTAGTCGATTTGTCTGGTCTCTAAAAGACATAATCATAGCCTAGCTAGCACATCAATCATGTTAAACATTCAGCCAACCAAACAATTTCAGAAATATGAAGAGAAATCTCAAGAAAACCAAAGTCTAACTTTTGGTTTTAAAATGCACAGATTCAAAGAGAAAAAAATGAAGCTTAGCAGGTGTGCAGATTCATAGCTTATGCAAAGATCTGCTTGGCTAACAACACTCATCCAACCAACACACTCAACCCTCACAGGTTCACAACTAGTCTTTTAACACACAGAACTGATGTCTGTTGCTTTTAAAAATGCATAGCAAAAATTGCTGGTGCTGTGTGATTATGCTCACTCAAGGTGCAAAGATGTCTTTGTGTGATTATGCTAATCAACTAGTTTGGCGGAGTGAATCATGGCTCATCATTTAACACAGGTTATCAACAATTTAGATACAAAATTTCAGCACAGATAACAACAAACTTGGCTAACCAAGTTATATCTCAAATACCACAGATTCAAACAGTTACAGGGGTGAAAAATCAGTTCTCAGATTCTTTCACACAGATTCAAAAATATTTTGTACTGCCCAAAATCAGTGTAATGGAGTTTGAGAATGACCAACCGGTTTTAGCCACAATGGCTATGCTGCTCCTTTTTATGCTTTTCCTTGCCTTGGCTTTCACAACGGCTTTGGGTACCTGTGAGCTCAAAGGAGAGTTTTAGTTCTTAGGAGTGGGAAGGTAAAGCAAAGATAGGGAGTACCAATATTGATTTTAAACAAGCGAGAAGATTCTGACATGAAAGGGTGATATGAATGGTTATTTGACTGATGGGATTAAGAGTTACTGACTAACACTAAGATGCGAGTTACTATAAATTGAGAAAGCTACAAACCAAAAAGAGCTAACAGATTTACAACCTGAGATATGATATGAGACAATGATGCAGTTATTCTAACTGAAACCAGAGGCAGTTTTTATGCAAGTGAAAGAGAATTTAAAAGTATAGCTACAACTACAGATGATGAGAACAACAAGCTTGAAATGGTACCAGCTACACTAAGTTACACTACAAAAGTAACTAAAATGGATTAAGCTATTGATGCAACATGTTATGAGATGTACACTAATAAGAAAGATTAAAAGAAAACACTGAGACTGGAAGATGGAGTGACTGAGAACCAAAAGCTACAATATGAGATGACAAAATAAGGTGCAGTTATGCAGATGAAACTGAAAATAAAAACCTACAGTTAAGATGTTACAGGTATTGTATGATACATGGCAATGATGCTTATAAAGCTATAGATAAGATTACAAAGCTAAGATGCAAATGACATTTTTAACCATGCAAAGTATATGATGATGCAATTGTCTAAACTACAAAAACAGAAAATAAAGAAGAGAAAATGCAACAACACAGAATGCAAATAGACTGAAAAGGAGATGCACAGATGTAGATATACAATTGGAGTTACAGCAATATGCAGTGGGTTATATAACAAATGGAGCTAATACTTCACAGAGCACTATATGACTACTTATCAGGCTATTACTAACTTACAGGATAAGAAAGGATTACAACATCAACTAAAACAAAAAGTTTCAACTTACAACACACTAAAGAGCTATAAAATGCAAAAAGAGAAATAAGGACTAACTAAGCTACTAAGCTACAGGTTGTAAGGACCAATGGACTGTAAACTAATAAGATACAGAAAACAAAAGAAAACTTACAAGGATACTAGAGAACTAACAAGAATATGATGCAGAAAACTTAACTGAAACAAAATTAACAACTACATCAAATACTAAAGAGATGTGATGACAATTATATACAAAGATGGTTGCAAACAACTAAGTTAAATAAACTACACATAAGACTATAACAGAAGACAACTAAACTACACTAATAACATGAAAACAGAAAAATATAAACAGATATAAACAGGGTTATAAAAAAATCAGTAAAGTTAACTAAAGAAATAACTACACTTTTTAGGCCAGTGAAAGTCCCCAACGAAGCGCCAAAAACTTGGTAGGCTTAGTAAATGTTACCTACAATGATATTGCAAGTGCACAGTGACAATTTGTGTAAAGTGCAAGCACATGTCGATCCACGGAGACTTGGAGAGTGTAATGATGAAGCTATATTCTACTTAGTGAATTTCAACAAGAAGTCACACAAAGGGAGGTTGTTTGAGTGTCGATACGACAAGTTGGAGATTATAGCAGTGAACTAAAAAGGAACTAACAAGCAATGAGAGTAAAGGCACTAGGATTGTCAAATCCACCACTAACTCTTGTTATGTATTCAACTAGTTTGAGTATTCTTGCCCTTGTAATAGATAAGGAAGATGTGTCAATTCTACCACTTACCTAAGGAGTTTCACCAATAGATAGTTCAATTCTTAGCTAAGGTATCAACCCAGAGCACTAATTGTCTAGTTAAGCACAACTAGTCAAGGGATTAACAACAATCACTTAAGCATGAACTGAAGTACAATCAAAACAGTTTTATCCTAACTACAATGCATACTTGGCATACATTGTGAGAGCAAAGCATTGAAGCACTAAGATTGAGCAGAGAGCTAAGGCTTCATTTGAACACTAGTAGAATAATTTAGAACATAATGAACATGATAAAACACAACTGAATTAAACTAACAATTAAACCCTAAAAATTCAGAGAGCCTTTCTTACACAGAGAACAATTCTATTTATACCTAGAATTCTCTTCTCACACTCAAAATCCAAATTAAATGCATACCCTACAAACCCAATCATCTGAATTGCTTGTCCCCTCTTCCAATTCGCCTCTGCAACTTCATTAATTCGATGTTGGGGAAACCCTAACTCCATCTATCTCGAGCTCAGCTTCTAGGGATTTGGGAGAAGCTGTGGTGGGGATAGCTAGAGCTAGGAGAAGGTGTGATGGATGTTGTCGGGCGAAGAATGAGCTGCTGGTGATGTTGGCTTTTGCAAATGGTCGGGAGAAGGGGAAGAAAAAATGGCAGAGAAGAAATAAGAGAGGAGAAGACGAAGAACAAACTGGGTTTGTCTTCTGGTCGATGGGTGAAGGGGCAGACAGCTAGGGTGTGTGGCAGGTGCTTCGAGTGATGATGCATCGAGTGAAGAAGCCGTTGGATCTGTTTGCTTGATTCAATCTAACGGTTCAGGATGGAGCGGGCTTGGATTTGGGTCATGGGTAGTTTAAGCCCATGTCTTTGTAAACAGGTTGCAACTGATGCGCAAGCGGGTTGCAACTTCTTTTCCACAGTCGCTAGTCTCCAATTTTCTGCTCTTTTGGCTCCTCAATTCATCCAAGCTTTATTTAGTACCTAAAAACACAAAATTAATTAGTACAAGTATTTATTCTTGAAAACAGAGAAAATACAGAATTTGGGATAATATATGATTTTAAAGCACAAAAGATGAGTTAATTGCCAATAAAATGGTGTAGAAATATGCAATATTTGGCACTCATCATCAGTCAAAGAACACTTAATATTAATGGAAAGATGTGAGGATGAATTACTGCTTGAAGAATATGAGTTTAAACATGTTCACTTCTGCATCCATGTTTATGGGCTTCCTTTGAGCATGATGAATCAGGCTAAAGTTTTTAACATAATGAAGGAAATCGGCACACCAGACCCTATTGATAGACAACAAGCAGCTAAGTGGGGAAAGTATGCTAGAGTTAGAGTTCATTTGGATATAACTAAACATCTACCCACATATATGATTATTACTTTAAAATCCAGGAAGAAGATCACAGTCACGTTCAGATATGAAAAGTTACCACGTTTGTGTTTCTTCTGTGGATATTTTGGGCATATTATGAAACAATATCCTCACTTATCAAAATTTTTAGAAGAGATCCCAAAACTTAATCCTGAGGAATTCACGCAAAAGATGAATGATAAGTCATATGAAAGATATAATGAAGAGATCAGAGCTTTCTTCAAACCCAGTGATACAGGAATTAGCGGTTCAACGCAAGATCTTCATCAAGCTCAGAAGCTCAACACAAACACACATGAGTTATTGATTCAGGATGAAAGAATCAAAGGTGGTCAAGAGAACACGCGTCAACTACATGTCAATTTAGCAGGTCTGAAGATGTCTGATGGCAATGTCTTGGGGACAAAGGATACAAAGAATTATGAAAAGAGAACTCAGCCTGTTACGTCTGCAGCAACGTTAAAAAATATAGGTGTGTCACAGGTTGGTGATGTGCAGGAAGAGAAATAAAAACTGTCCACATATAACAATGGACGTGACGAAAAAGTTGAGCACATAATTAAAAGGAAAGGTTATTGTAGAAACAGACTGCCCAGTCAACAACGATAACAACCTTCCCTCTTTAACACCAGAGTTGTCGTCCATCACCAAGTCACATGAAACAAGGACAACACATGGCATGTCCAAGTTTATTCACGAGGGACTACAGAAGGCAGTGTTTGATAAAGAAACAGCTGCAATAATGTTTATGGGTGAAAACTATTTCTGCGGTTTTTGGTAAATTTGGGTGTGTGTGGATGAGAAACGAATCTAAACCCTAAACAAATGCACTGCATGGGAGTGCTTTTTGATTCAAGAGATCAATCTGTACAGTGCAGCCTAAACCAAGAAATGGTCGTTCCGGACTTGCTTCGGTCACAAAGTGAAGGAGATGGGGTTGATCTTAGGGAGGAAGCGAAGAAGGTGTTGAGATTATGAAGGTGTTGGGTGTTTATGACTTGTATCGGAATGTTGAACTGGCTTGCACAATGAAAGCTATACATTGCAGGCGTTTTACGGATATCGGTGACAACACTTGGTTTTTTCTGTGTCCTTTTGTGAAAATAGGTTGGAGAACCTATTTATACAAGTCATTGAGTGCAACCCTCATCTCGTAGGAAGTGGAGGAGGTGAAGTGATGGAGTAGTGGGGTCGTGTAGGAGTGGCGATTGTTACACGATCACACCATTGCCCACTTACCTCATCACTGTTAACCGTCTACCATTCCTGACACGTTCTTGTAATGGCGCGTTGCACGCTGCACGCTGTAAACCGCCAGAGCAATACCCCAGTAAGTATCCCCCAGTTTGTGACATGCTTGATGTCTCGAATGAGCGGATCGTGGGACCCACTGCAGGAAATAGCATACAATGCTAAGTTAAATAACTAAGTTATTTAAGAAATTGATATTCATGAAATATCGTGTATGCTCAATGCATGTAATGCATTGCAAACAATCAATATGTATGAAGCATGTTTGTTTTAAAGCTTAACCGAATAAGTCGCGGATTAAGCGTCTTAAAAATTGATATCACGTCCAACCATCTTCAAGTGATCGTTTGGAGGCTGCATGGCCGAGCCATCCTACAGTAGATCACTCCCTATGGAAGAGTGGCGGACGGTGATCATCGAGGTGCTTCATTGGTCTCCTAGATTTTAACCTAGGATGTCCGACCAAGCTAGCAAAGTTGGACGGAAGAGATGGTTTACAACACTTATTTTCGATCGTTGATGGAATTTTAGGGTTTTTAGGAGGTGCGCAAGCATCCCTCTTTGGCTTGACTGAATTCAAGCTTGGGCGCCGGTTTTGGTGGGACCGATCGGTCATGCATGGAGACGGCTTGTTGTTGTACACGCCTATACCTCTCCGTCATATGAAGGCTTGATCTAGGCCATTCAATTTGACTGGCAAAGATGATTGGTCATGATCAATTTGCGACAGAAATCCATTGCTACAAAAGATTTAAAGGCTGCGTGACATGCCACTTTGGGGCACGCATTTCGAGGTGCCGAATCCTAGTCTGCCTAGGCCGATCGGCTACATGCAAAGGTGGGCCCACAGTGATCACGTTGACACTCTTGGGACCTCTTAAGTCTATATCTACACCCTCTATAACACCCCGTGTTTTTAGCAAGGCGCATGCTAAAAGATGCGCCATTTGCTTGTGATAAAGCTTCACCCAAAGCTTCCTTTGCATGGTGAGACGCATTTAGCCCTGGGCCATATCTGGTGCCAATTAAGGCACATCACATATGCATATTGGCTAAGGCCAATATGGCATTGGTTGGAAGCTACATTGGCCAAGATCCAATCTTGCATCAAATGATGCATTAGGTCAGTTGGGTAGATGACCTTGAAAATGTACGGCCAACATGGCCGGACATCGGGTTGGAGTGGATGACCAACATGGCCGCACATCGGGTTGGCAGTGGACGGCCCACATGGCGGGCAGTGGAAGCGCATCCCGAGCCAGGACTGAATGTACAACCAGCTTGGCCGGTTATTCAGGAAAATACATGGCAACGGCCATGAATAGTAAATGAGGAGTTGATGAAAGATTTTTGGTCCCCTTTCCATACTTGTAGAAATTCCATTAAGACATATATAGGGAGGGGTAGTTGGTTGAAGGTGCATATGCAGACTATGTACCAAGTAAGCTTCATAGCTTGGCGGAGCAGTATGAATGATGCTCGAGGCCTCATTCTTAGTCGCATGACCTTACGAATGGATCACATGATCGAGGCATCACTATGCCATTCCACGAACTCGATAATGCATCACTTGGATGTATTTGATACGGATTAGGCCATTACCATTATTGCTTGGTCACGGCCTAGAAAACGAGTTGGAATAAGTTGCTTGTCCCTTCGCGGATGAACTACGGTCTGTGCTTGATCCCTTTAGAGTAGGGAAGGGTACGTAGGCAGCCGCAATGAGTTGCAGCATTGCCGGTCCAAGCACTTTGTCGCTCATATCATCTAAGCGTGAGATGATTGCGACATTACAGGCCTCTCATATCATCTGGCTCGGTAGCTTGATGTAAGAGATGATTGTGGCCAAACTTGATGAGGCAAGTTGCATTCCATTCACTGGATGCTCATACTTCCTATCAAGGCGTTCGACATAGGCTAAAAACCCGAGTGTCATAATTTAGCTCAAGAGGAGTCCATTTTGATGGGAAACGACCCAAAGATCAAGACAAGTTACATGGTCACCAGAATTTAGCCAAATTCCATCGTTTAGGGCCTCAAAAGGCCGTTTTTGCCGTTTTAAGAAAGTTTTGCTTACTTAATAAGGCCTTCTCAGAACAAGGGTAAGTTGGGAACGGTGTGGAAGCTAAGTTAGATGCACCATGCTTTACGAGCATGCTTGCAAGGGCAAATGGACGTGGATTTGCCTAGCCGTAAGGCCCGAATCGTAGCTTCATCATGGCGTACCGGGGGAGTTACGGCCTGCGGGGCAACGCGCCAAAGGCGTAATTTTCCGGTCCGTCACAGTTGGTATCAGAGCAAGTTCCGAGAAAACTCTAAGGACTTGTGCGGAATGGACTCATTGGAAAGTATTTTCCTTAACGGAAAACTTAAAGTTGGAGAGTAGGCCAACACGTGCGGGGAAAGAGTTTGTGCTTCCGGGCCAGTTACTTTGCAAATCGATTTGAGCTTATATAAGTACTTGTGAGTTTGCCAGGCCTCTGTGGCACCCCGCTTACGAGCATCAGGAAGACAAATGCAGGACGGTGGGTAGACAATGGGACTGATCATCCCCACACGTTGGCACTGGCCAAGGGTGTGCGTTGTCGAGCCGGCTAGCATCCCACTTACAGTGGAAACCGGTAAATCCGTCGGGGACGGTGGCTTGCATCCAAGCGCTGGCATTAGAGATTGGTCCTCACAGTGTTGCGTTGAGTTTTGCCTTGTCATTTTGATGACATCTTTCAACTTGTGAACCTTAGGGAATCCTGGGTGGTAGTATGGGATGCTATCTGGGATACCTTGTCGAGATATCTTCTTGGCACTGGCCAATTGCGATTCTTGGTTTTGTTGTGGGCACTTTTTGGATTCCTGGGCACGGTGGTATGGGACATGTGCTCAGAAGGTCTAAATTGTTGTTCATGACAACTTGAAGAAACCCGTGATTTCTTAGCATCTGGTATGGAACTTTGCTCAGGAAATCCAACTCGAAGAGATTGTCCATAATAGTTTTGGTTTTGAATTTCGGGGACGAAATTCTTTGAAGGGTGTGATAATGTAACACCCCGTATTTTTAGCAAGGCGCATGCTAAAAGATGCGCCATTTGCTTATGATGAATCTTCACCCAAAGCTTCCTTTGCATGGTGAGACGCATTTGGACCTGGGCCATATCTGGTGCCAAGTAAGGCACATCGCATATGCATATTGGCTAAGGCCAATATGGCATTGGTTGGAAGCTACATTGGCCAAGAGCCAATCTTGCATTAAATGATGCATTAGGTCAGTTGGGTAGATGACCTTGAAAATGTAAGGCCAACATGGACGGACATCGGGTTGGCAGTGGACGGCCAACATGGCCTCACATCGGGTTGGCAGTGGACGGCCAACATGGCCTCACATCGGGTTGGCAGTGTACGGCCAACATGGCCGGACATCGGGTTGGAAGTGGACGGCCAACATGGCCGGACATCGGGTTGGCAGTGGATGGCCAACAAGTCCGGACATCGGGTTAGCAGTGTACGGCCCACGTGGCCGGACAATGGAACTGGCATGTGAGCCAGGACTGAATGTACAACCATCTTGGCCGGTTATTCAGGAAAATACATGGCAACGACCATGAATAGTAAATGGGAAGTTGATGAAATATTTTTGGTCCCCTTTCCATACTTGTAGAAATTCCATTAAGACATATATAGGGAGGGTAGTTGGTTGAAGGTGCATATGCGGACAATGTACCAAGTAAGCTTCATAGCTTGGCTAGGAACGTTATGAATGATGCTCGGGCCTCATTCTTAGTCGCGTGACCTTATGAATGGAGCACATGATCTTTGAGGCATCACTATGCCATTCCACGGACTCGATGATGCATCACTTGGATGTATTTGTGGAGCGACCTATACGGACTAGGCCATTACCACTATTGCTTGCGAAAACCTAGCAAACGAGTTGGAATAAGTTGCTTGTCCCTTCGCGAATGAACTACGATCTGTGCTTGATCCCTTTAGAGTTGGGAAGGGTACGTAGGCAGCCGCAATGAGTTGCAGCATTGCTGGTCCAGCACTTTGTCGCTCATATCATCTAACTGTGAGATGATTGCGACATTCTGGCCTCTCATATCTTCGGGCTCAGTAGCTCGACGTAAGATATGATTGTGGCCAAACTTGATGAGGCAAGTTGCATTCCATTCACTGGATGCTCATACTTCCTATCAAGGCGTTCGACATAGGCTAAAAACTCGAGTGTCGTAATTTAGCTCAAGAGGAGTCCATTTTGATGGGAAACGACCCAAAGATCAAGACATGTTACATGGTCACCAGAATTTAGCCAAATTCCATCGTTTAGGGCCTCAAAAGGCCATTTTTGACGTTTTAAGAAAGTTTTGCTTACTTAATAAGTCCTTCTCAGAACAAGGGTAAGTTGGGAACGGTGTGGAAGCTAAGTTAGATGCACCATGCTCCACGAGAATGCTTGCAAGGGCAAATGGATGTGGATTTGCCTAGCCGTAAGGCCCGGATCGTAGCTTCATCATGGCGCACCGGGGGAGTTACGGCCTGCGTGGCAACGCGCCAAAGGCGTAATTTTCCGGTCCATCATAGTTGGTATCAGAGCAAGTTCCGAGAAAACTCTAGGGACTTGTGCGGAATGGACTCATTGGCAAGTATTTTCCTTAACGAAAAACTTAAAGTTGGAGAGTAGGCCAACTTGCGCTGGCATGGAAAAGAGTTTGTAAGCTTCTTTGGGCGGTTACTTTGCAAATCGAGTTGAGATTGTATAAGTACTATGAGTTTTCCAGGCCTCTGTGGCACCCCGCTTACGAGCATCCGGAAGACCGTCTGGGACGGTGGGTAGACAATGGGACTGATTATCCCCACATGTTGGCACTGGCCAAGGGTGTGCGTTGACAGGCCCGGCTAGCATCCCACTTACGAGTGGCAACCCGGTAAATCCGTCAGGGACGGTGGCTTGCATCCAACTACACTTGCATTAGAGATTGGTCCTCACAGTGTTGCGTTGAGTTTTCCCTTGTCATTTCGTTGATATCTTTCAACTTGTGAACCTTAGGGATTCCTGGGTGGTAGTATGGGATGCTATCTGGGATACCTTGTCGAGATATCCTCTTGCCACTGGCCAATTGCGATTCTTGGTTTTGTTGTGGGCACTTTTTGGATTCCTGGGCAGGTGGTATGGGGCATGTGCTCAGAAGGTCTAAATTGTTGTTCATGACAACTTGAAGAAACCCGTGATTTCTGAGCATCTGGTATGGAACTTTGCTCAGGAAATCCAACTCGAAGAGATTGTCCATAATAGTTTTGGTTTTGAATTTCGGGGACGAAATTCTTTGAAGTGTGTGATAATGTAACACCCCGTGTTTTTAGCAAGGCGCATGCTAAAAGATGCGCCATTTGCTTGTGATGAAGCTTCACCCAAAGCTTCCTTTGCATGGTGAGACGCATTTGGCCCTGAGCCATATCTGGTGCCAAGTAAGGCACATCGCATATGCATATTGGCTAAGGCCAATATGGCATTGGTTGGAAGCTACATTGGCCAAGAGTCAATCTTGCATCAAATGATGCATTAGGTCAGTTGGGTAGATGACCTTGAAAATGTACGGCCAACATGGCCAGACATCGGGTTGGCAGTGTACGGCCAACATGGCCGGACATCGGGTTGGCAGTGGACGGCCAACATGACCTCACATTGGGTTGAAAATGTACGGCCAACATGGTCGGACATCGGGTTGGCAGTGTACGGCCAACATGGTCGGACATCGGGTTGGCAGTGGACGACCAACATGGCCGGACATCGGGTTGGAAGTGGACGACCAACATGTCCAGGACATCGGGTGGCAGTGGATGGCCTACATGGCCGGACAGTGGAACTGGCATGTGAGCCAGGACTGAATGTACATCCATCTTGGCCGGTTATTCAGGAAAATACATGGCAACGGCCATGAATAGTAAACAGGGAGTTGATGAAAGATTTTTGGTCCCCTTTCCATACTTGTAGAAATTCCATTAAAACATATATAGGGAGGGGTAGTTGGTTGAAGGTGCATATGCGGACTATGTACCAAGTAAGCTTCATAGCTTGGCCGGAATGGTATGAATGCTGCTCAGGCCTCATTCTTAGTCGTGCAGCCTTACGAATGGAGCACATGATGCCGAGGCATCACTATGCCATTCCACGGACTCGATGATGCATCACTTGGATGTATTTGACGGAACGGCCTATACGGACTAGGCCATTACCACTATTGCTTGGCCACGGCCTAGCAAACGAGTTGGAATAAGTTGCTTGTCCCTTAGCGGATGAACTACGATGCATGGCTTGATCCCTTTAGAGTAGGGAAAGTACGTAGGCAGCCGCAATGAGTTGCAAAGCATTGCGGTCCAAGACTTTGTCGCTCATATCATCTAAGCGTGAGATGATTGCGACATTCGGCCTCTCATATCATCTGGCTCGGTAGCTCGACGTAAGAGATGATTGTGGGAAAGCTTGATGAGGCAAGTTGCATTCCATTCAGTGGATGCTCATACTTCCTATTAAGGCGTTCGACATAGGCTAAAAACCCGAGTGTCGTAATTTAGCTCAAGATGAGTCCATTTTGATAGGAAACGACCCAAAGATCAAGACATGTTACATGGTCACCAGAATTTAGCCAAATTCCATCGTTTAAGGCCTCAAAAGGCCGTTTTTGCCGTTTTAAGAAAGTTTTTCTTACTTAATAAGGCCTTCTCAGAACAAGGGTAAGTTGGGAACGGTGTGGAAGCTAAGTTAGATGCACCATGCTCCACGAGCATGCTTGCAAGGGCAAATGGACGTGGATTTGCCTAGCCGTAAGGCCCGGATCGTAGCTTCATCATGGCGCACCGGGGGAGTTACGGCCTGCGGGGCAACGCGCCAAAGGCGTAATTTTCCGGTCCGTGACACCCTCCATCCAGGCTTGCGAAGATGGATGGTCATGATCAAACTACGGCAGATATGCAACGCCGCAAACCCTAATTAGGGTTTTGAAACAGTCACGTATACATGACTTTGGCCAAACGGTTTGGCAAGTCATGCTTCTCCTTTTGAGAGACCAATTGTGCGGGGCCCACGTTGGGCTGACGGTGAACATGTGTGCACCTCCCTAACGGTCCTAGGTACGATCTAAGCCATACAAATATGCTGGTTAAGTTGGATGGTTGTGATCAATTTAAGACATTAGTGGAATTTTCGTGACTCTTGAAATGCATCACACCCATCGTGTTTCGGGCAAACGTTCATTGTTCCATGACCATGCCGTGAGCAAACCGATCAGGTAGAGATAGAGTGGTCCCACCAATGTGCGTGTTGGCGCCTCCTCAATCGTTCATAGTACGATCTAAGCCGTCCAATCAGGCTGGTGAAGTTGGACGGTTGCGATCGTTTTAAGACTGTCTCGAACAGTCTTGCTCGTTCGAGCATTTTCAAAAGCAGCGCAGCCACCCTATTTTAGGGATGGCATTTTGGCACGCTGGGAAGCAAGGTGTGATGCTCGACCGGCTAGGTCATAAATGGGCCCGTCGTTGGTCATCACGGTGATGGCCTGCTCCTGCTAGGGTTCGTCTAGGATGGTTAAATCATGTGGTCAAATTGCGTGGCCGTGATCGTTTCTGAGACTGATATGGACAGTCTAGATTTCCCTTAAGGAAGTTAAGTATGCTCGATCGGGCTAACAAAATCGCGTCGATGCGAGACTCTCTTTGTTAGAGAGTGATGTAGCCTGTGTGAGTACTTCGTGCATGTCTCAATATTGGCACGGAGATTCATGCTACTCTGCTGAGAGTGAACACTCAGTCGTCATGTCATGTCAATATTGGTTATCAGAACATGATGTGGTGGAACCCTCGTGCCTAACTCTACAGGTTTGCAAGTCTATTATGAGATTTGTAAGATTCTTTTCGTGTTGTCTTTTATTTTTTTCATTTCTTTGTCATTTTTATGAAAAAAAGAGGGAGAAATATATGGAGTAAATAGGTGATGCTGGCATTGATATTTATATTGATTGGCATCGCTAGGGAAAAGAACATTGGTACTTGAATGTTTTTACCTAACGAAAGAGTGAAAGCACAGACTAAGGGGGAGTAACATGTCATATGTTTGGCATAACAAAGATGTTCGGATTGAATATCTACCTATCTTCCTTAGGGGGAATAATAGCTTTGTTATTATAATGTCAACAACGACATTTTCAAGGATTGAATGTAAGCAGTTTCACTATGCTGTTGAATCGGGAATCAAGCGGATTGTAATGAATTATTGTAATTTGTTTATCTATATGATGTAAGAGTTTTGTCACTAAAATTGACAAAGAGGGAGATTGTTAGAGCATGGCTCGGTTGAACCCACCAAGCGTTGGTATGTCAAGTTTGATTGTCATATTTTAGTGAATCAAAACTCATGTTAAGAGTCGCTTGATTATAACTAGAGTTAAACTTCATATAGGTTAGATTGAAAGTATTAGGATATGAGACATTACAAGTATTGCGAAGACTTGAAGATGTGAAGAAGCAAGGAGCTACAACGACAACAATCATCCTTCCACTTTAGGTTAGTGATATTTGACTTGAACTGTTTCATTCCCTAACGTATCTTTCAAGTCGTGCATATTGATAACATAACTGCGAAGCATATTTGAACTCTAGATAGACATAGTATTAAGGAATACAATACGAGGTTTATTGCTTAACCATTAAACTTTGTAGATAAGACATCGCCATAATCATTTGAATGCTATTGTGATTATGTATGGGTATGAGGTGAGGATTTCATCCTAGGGAACAATGTTTACATGTGTTATAAGGAAGTAAGTTCATAAACTTGTTTGTGAACCGAAAAGGAAATTACCAGGTGTTATTGGTTTTGTTATTCATTGCATCTCATGAACAACCAATATGTGTGATAGAGTATTGTAGGATCAGAATATCGCAGCATCAATATCTCGCGAGATTAATAAACGACAGTATTGCGAAGGTGTCGCAAGGAAGTATAATTAATGACGCAATGGATGACGACAGCCAGAACATGAGAAAAGTGTGAAGATTTGGCGAGATTTAGGAGTGTCGCGAAGACGAACATTCATACACTTGCGATACTTCGCGAGTCATTCCCGAAAATAAAGGACAGCTTAGCTGTCATCCACTATGTAATACCCTATATAAAGGGTTGAGTAAGTCTGTTGTAAGGAGAGTTCTTTTTGAATTGTTAAGCAAGTCAATAGGAGAGAGAAAATTTAGAGTGATTGTAATATCTTTAGCTCTGTTCTATCTTCCTTTGTAAACATTTCAAGAAAATAATCAATAAAATCTATAGTTATTCATCTTCAAATGGATTAGTTGAATAAATTCTAGTGAGGGGTGTAGTGTGGGATTTCCTGCAACTACATATGCGCTAGAAACAGGGATGAAACAGGATTGAAGATAAAAGATTGTAGCTAAAATTATCCGAATCAAGAAAATGAGAGAGAAAAATGTTAAAACAGATGAAGTAGAGAAGTTAAAAAACAAGGAATATGATGAAAATACGGAGTACAGTACAATTACAAAAGCAATGATTAATGAATTTCATGAAAACATCAGAGGAAGAATACATAAACGAGATTTTGAAGGAAAAAGATTATAGATGGGGAGAAGACATCGTCTTTGAAAGAGTGGGAAAAGCAAAAATAACATTCACAAAGCAGAGAGGTACCTAAAGAGGGTTTGAGCCATACATCCCCATTAGTGATCACAATAAATGCATGCAAAAATGGAGAAGAACCGGCAAAAGCAGCGGAAGAATGGGCAGTAAATAGAACTTTGGTGGATACAGGGAGTTTGGTGAGCATCATGTTTTACCATACTTACAAAAAATTAGGATATAAAGATGAAGAAATGCTTTCCCAACAGTATTATATCCATGGTTTTGGTAAATCTATAACAAAACCTAAAGGAGAGGTAAAATTACGAATTCGCTTGGAGAAATTGAAACACAGGTGACATTGAGTATAGTGGATATGGAATCGCCGTACAACGTGTTGTTAGGGAGACCATGGGTACATGCAATTAAGGTCAGTAGCGTCAACGTTTCATCAATGTATCAAATTTCCTATGCCAAATGGAATTGGTGAAATCAGAGGGGATATTGATAAAGGAAGAATATATCATCAAATCGAAGTAAAGTATTATGAGGAACAAGTGAAGAAACGAAGAGATCGCAAGAAGATGGTAAAAGCAGCTAAGAAAGAAGAAGAGTTTAGAATTTACATGATAAGAGCAAAAGAAGGAAAAGGAATACCTAGCAAAACCTTGAGAGAAGATGATGAGCTTGCGAAGGAGATGAAGGGACCAACTCCTATGGGAGAGCCGAAGGCTAGTTATATTGCAATGAGAACAAACAAAAGAAGTGAATTTGGAACCGAAGAAGAACCCAAGATGTTAAAAATTGGGACTAAAATGGAAGCGGATGAAGAGAGAAGAACTGTTGATTTCTTTGCGAGATTACAAAGATATTTTCGCATGGGATATGGATGAAATGCACGGTATAGATCCATCGTGGCTTGCCATAAATGGAAATTGTGAGAAATGTAAAACCATTCAAACAAAGAATTAGAAAGATCATGACAAAGATATCATCCTCAAATAGAAGAAGAATTACGAGAAAATGTTAGATGCAGGAATCATTAGACAAGCAAAATATCCCGAATGGATAGCAAATATGGTTATAGTCCCAAAGAAGAAAAAAGGGATAAGAATTTGTATAGATTTTACCGATCTAAACAAAGCTTGTCGTAAAGATAGCTCCCGTTACCAGATATTCCGTAATTGGTTGAAGCAGCGGCAGGAAACGAAAGGATATCATCTCTTGATGGATATAAAGGTTACAATCAAATTCCTCTCTCGCCAAGAAGATCAAGAACATCCGCTTTCTTCGCTCCAAGAGGATTATCTTTGTTATACAAAAATGCCATTTGGTTTGCGAAATGCTAGGAGCAACATACCAAAGGATGGTAGAAAAGGTGTTCGCGAGATGGATACACAAAACATTAGAGGTATATGTAGATGATATGTTAATAAAAAGTAAGAAAGCAAAAGATCACATACAGGATCTGAAAGAAATTTTTGAACAAATGAGACATTTCAACATCAAAGTAAATCCAGAAAAATGCACCTTTGGAGTTGCGTCCGGAAAATTTTTAGGTTACATCGTATCAAAAGATAGAATCCAAGTCGACCCCGAGAGAAAGTACAAGCGATTAGCGATATGCCAAAACTGTGACAAGTAAAAGATGTTCGGAAGTTAAATGGGTTACTAGCTTCGCTAGGAAGGTTCATCTCGCGATCATCTGATAAATGCAAGCACTTTTTCAACATCCTCAAAAAGGGATCGAAGTTTAGATGGACAGATGAGTGTGAGAAAGCTTTACAAGGAATAAAGGAACATTTAATGGATATATCAATTTTGCAAAAGCGAGAACCGGAGAAGAATTATTGATCTATCTTGCGACAACCTCGCATGCATTAAGTGCGTGTATTACTGCGAATGGACGCGAGGGTAGAGAAACCAATCTATTACATCGTGTAAAACTTTCAATGCCGCAGAAAGGAATTACTCAAAAAATTGAAAAACTAATCTTGGCATTAGTTTACGCAACAATTAAACTTCGCATATACTTTCAAGCGCACATTGTTAAGGTAGTGACAAAAATACCAATCGAATTAGTAATGAAAAATTCAAAAAGATCGGGAAGAGTTGAGAGATGGAATGCTCAAATAAGTCATTGCAAGCTCAAATACGAAATATTGTCTTTACCAAAATCACAAGTTGTCGCAGACTTTCTAGCAGAATTTCCTTTATAAGAGGATGAACCAGTGGAGGAAATGATGGACGTAGAAGAAGAACATGGAGATACAAAAGACTTGTTAACTGAGCCAAATAGATGGGAAATATTAGTAGATGGGTCATCCAATGGAGAAGGTAATGGGGTTGGAATTGTTGTGATATCGCCAGAAGGCAATAAAATAGCTTTTTCTTTCATATTGGAGTTTGCGTCAACCAATAATAAAACAGAATATGAAGCTATAATACATGCTTTGCGATTCACAATAGAAATGAAATTGGAAAATGTGAGAATTACCAGTGATTCGCAATTGGCTATTCGCCATATAAAAGAGGAATATACTACAAATGAACCATCTTTGCAAAAGTACAAGAAACTTGTTGACGAGCTGTCGATGCACATACCGAGAATAAAATGGAGACATATATCAAGGAGAAATAATAGACTCCCAAATGCTTTTGCCTTTATATCAAGTATGATGACAGATCCGACTGCGAGAAATATAAAAATACAAACACTTTTAACACCATCAATTAATAAAGAAGAAGAGTAGGAAACAAATGTAATGCTAATAGAAGATGCAACACAAACACTTTGCGAAGAAGATTGGAGAGCAGAACTTCATGCATACCTGATGAAAGGGGAAACACCAAGAAATAGATTAGAGGCACACAAATTAAAAAGCCGTGCAACAAATTATGAATTAAGAGATGGAGTACTATACCGACGATCTTTTAATGGACCTTCATTCGAGATGTGTAACAAGGAAGGAAGGAGAAACCATATTGAAGATGTTGCATAGCGGGGATCTTGGTAACCATAGTGGTGGAAGATCTTTAGCACATAAAGCAAAAATGCGGGGTTATTCGGCCGTATATGCATGAGGACTTGAAACAAATATCAAGGCGTTGCGAAGATTGCCAAAGGCATGGGAAGAAGATACATGCACCGGGAGCGCCATTAAATTCTTCAACAAGTGTGTGGCCTTTTGGAAAATGGGGCTTAGATATTGTAGGACCATTCCTACCAGGAACAGGACAGAGAAGATATCTAATTGTTGCTACTGATTATTTCACAAAATGGGCAGAGGTGAAAGCGGTACAACACATTCGCGATAAGGATGTTTTTACTTTCATATTTGAGAACATTATATGCAGATTTGGGATTCCAGCACAGTTGGTATCTGACAATGGGAAACAGTTTGAAGGACAAAATATAGAATTGTTGCTTAATGCATTTCAAATACGATGTGGAAAATCAACTCCTCTATACCCGTAGGCTAATGGCCAGGCAGAAGCGACAAATAAAACAATTGCAGACATATTGAAGAAGAAGTTAGAAGGATACAATAAAGGATGGTGCGAACAAGTGCACAATGCAATATGGGCTTATAATACAACCAGGAGAGAAGCTACAGGAATGTCACCTTTTTGTTTAACATATGGGGTTGAAGCTGTACTCCCAACAGAAGTTATGATTCCAACAACAAAGAAAGAAGCTTGGGAGAAAAATCTTAGTGCGGGGAACATTTTAATCAAATTAGATGAATTAGAAGAAAAAAGAGAGAGAGCACTACAACATATGGAGAATTATCAGCGAAGATTGGCCAGAGAATATAACAAACGTGTCAAGATACGTGAATTTCAACCGGGGAGATCCGGTCTGCGAGAGACACCAATATATCAGCGTGAAAGTGGTGGCAAGTTGGCAAGAAAATGGGATGGACCTTATATCATTAAGGAAATAGTTGTACAAAGGGTCATATAGATTAATGGATCTGAAGGAAAAGATGTAGGACAAAGATTGGATAGACCATGGAATAGGTTGTATCTCAAGAAGTATTACCCATAAAAGATGGATGAGATGAAATGAATTTGGATGACATGTTTTTGCGACAGAATGATTGTGAGATTGAATAAAATAGAGAACGATTGTGCGAATGTCTCGCAAACAATACATTACCGAAAATGAATGATTGAATGAATTGACAAAATGATAGAGTGAGTGAATGGGACGAACCTTTATGGCGTACACCCTAGTTCGCGAATGATATTTCGCAAGAGGCAAATGTAAGACCTAAAGTACGTCATATAAGGGGGTATCTCTTGACATGGCTTAGGGGAAAGGTTACACCGCTCTTGGAACCTGGGTCATGGAGATTTGGGGCCCATGAAAGCCTATCCAGGAGAGATACCTTGGATTTCCAACTATATATATAAGGTTATACCCTGGTTGGACTCCCGAGGGTCTCTTCCAAGGAGTCGAGTGTATGCTCAAGGCGCGGGGGTACACGGTTGAGCCAAGAGTGCCAGGGCATTTGAAATGTCTTGGCCATTCTTGGCAAGTCTTGGTATATGTTGCACTCGGCCGAAGAAAACTCCACTTAGGGTGCAGTCTTGTAACCATAAACCATATAGGTATAAGGGATAAGAGGCTGCGAAAACAAGCTGGTTGTTGTTAAGACCGGATGGGAGGAGCTAGTCTTGTATGGCGATGTACGCCTCCTTGAAGGGGAAACCGGGGGAGAAGATAAGGGCGGCACCCTCCATTAGGGAGCTAATAAGTGTCAAAAGACGCAAATGTCACGAGGCTTTTTTTTCGCAAGAAAATTTAGGCTTGTCATATTTGTGCGATGATCCTGTAGAGGCAATAATACTAACGCAAGGGTAAGGCGAGATCAATGGGTTTTTGCATGAAAATGTAAAGACGTCCTGCGATTTCGTCGCAAAGACGGCAATGTCATGGGATTTTATATTCGCAAGAGTATTTAAGTCTGTCATATTGTCGCAAATAACATATCCCGCATAGGCAAAAATACTTAAGAAATGATAAGACAAGGTCAATGGGTCATTACATGAAAATGTAAAGATGTCTTGCGATCTTGTCGCAACGAGGGGTGGCGAGATAAGACCTTTAATTAGGAAGGCAAAATAAGACCACACAATCAATGATAAGACAAGATCAATAGATTTCTTCATTTGTGAAGATATTCTGCGATCTTGTCGCAATGATAAAGTTCAACATAAATAAAGATAAGCGAACATGCTTGCAAGATTAGAATTGCAAATCTAAAATGAGATAGAAAGAGAAAGTAAGGGATTATTCATCAAGGGATTTAGTCTTTCCAATCAAAAAGAGTACTTCAACAGAAATTGAAAAGCATCTTATGCAAAAAGTCATACAGAAAAAGAGACTGGAAGATGTAAAATTACAAAAATAGTTTAATTCTCTACATCAACGTTCTCGACAACGAGGAGATGATAAATGTTCTTCAACAATTTTATCGACTTCACCTTCATGATTGGAGAATTTTCATCGGAGAAATTTTTTCATTTGGATTCTTATCGACAATTTCATTATTCGCGAGATCTTCGCAGCTTTCATAATCGTAATCACTATCAGGAGAATTAGGAATTTCATCATCTTCAACTTCCAAAGGTTCAATAGAGACAGGGTCAAGTGATTTAGAAAGTAAGATCTCATTCACAAAAACTTCAGCTTTGGGATGAAATTGACGTAGAAGTGCTTTCTGTTGATTCCTACTTTGGATATCTTTAAGATGGCTAAGATAATTAAGCTTTCTTGCGGCACGATCACGAGAATGGGCAAGAGTAGCGGCAAGTGTTGCATTTTCCTTGCGAATCTTGGCATGGGCGGATTCCAAAGTAGACAGAGAGGTGCGAAGATCTTTCTCAGATTCTGTGAAAATAAAGAAGAACAGCAGAGTTACAAATAAAAAGTAATATAAGAAATTAGAAAAGGAAAACAACGGATGAGGCAATCAAATTTTATGACTACCTTCCTTTTGCGAGATAAGATGTTGGGTCAGGGCCAAGCAACTATTCTCCAAATGATCCATGGCATTGTCAAAACCATCACCGACAAGACCTTTTAACCGAGAACGCAAGCTTTTTTCATTAGAAATCAGTAAATTATTTTCCTTCGCAAGGGAGGAATGAGATTCTTTTAACTTGGTATATTCATCCTTGAGCTGGTTTGTTTTCACACTTAGAGTTATTCTACCCTGAATAAGCTTATCTCTTTCGGAAGTGGTTTCTTTGAGTTTATTTTTCAATGAGCAGATAGATTGTTCTTGCTCATTCAGTGCTTTTCGACAAACATCAAGTTGTTGCGAGGATATCGCCACCTTGTCCAACAAAACTCGCTTCTCTTGGGACAAAGTTCCATTTTCATCTGATAAGGTTTCCAACTCCAAATTAGATTTAGTCAAAGAATATGAGAGATGCGACAATTCGTTACTTAATAATTCTTGCTCATGGACTAAGTAGGCGTTTTCTTGGGTTAGATTATTTATCTGGTCAACAGAATATGTATGGAGGTTATCTAATCGGTTATATTGCTCCATCCAAGCATCTCTTTCCGTTCGAGTTTCTTCCACGATAGATTCCACTTGATATATCTCCATTTTACGTTTCTGATTCAAAGTTTGAAGGGCGAACAAAGTATTCAAAAAAATAAAAAATAAATAAAAATAAAAAAATGGGGAGGAAATGATACCTTTTAGTTCTTCATTCTTCTGCTTGAAGATTATCACGATCCAAACAAGTATTATGAAGGCTATTCTTCAAGGTCTTAATTTCTTGTTCCAAAGATGCTCGCGACATTGTATCAGAACCAAAATACTTACTCAAAGATTCATAAACACTAGATCTGATAGTATCAGTGGAGATTTTCTTAACATCATTCATGGTAGCCGATAAAACTTTAAAAGCTACATCTATCCCTTTCAAGTTTTCTTTAGTAAGAGAGATAGATTCAGAGGAAGAGGAAATGATGGAGGAAGAGGCAAAAGTTGAGTCATCCTTAGTCATAAGAATGCCAGTCGAAGGAACTTGATCAATAAGGGGAGATGAGATAGAGGTATTAAGAGTAAAAGTGGAGAGGGGTTCATTTTGAAGAATTTCATTATCGGAAAATTCAGGGACTAGTTTATCATGTGAGATCATCACAAGAGAAGGTGGGTTGTCTTGAGAAGAAGGAATTGGTTTATCTTGCGAAGACGTCGCTAGAGAAGATGAATTGCCCTGCGAAGATCTTTGCGGGAGAAGTAGTAAGTTTGAACCCGGGAAAAAGGAAGGTGCGACGAGGTTTAAAATGGCGAGGTTTCTTGGGAGATATATCGACATTTGTGTCATCCTCGCGAATTACAAGTTAAATAAGAAACAGAGGCAACAATATTGTTATTAAAAGAGTAAATGTTTCTTAAATACCTTGTTATCCGCAGGTCTTTCTCTTAGAAGCAAAGGATTTCGGCTGCGAGCCCATGGAAATGTTAGGGTTTGCAACGGTGAACTTGGTGCTAGATTTGTTCTTGCTAAAATAAAAATGGCAGGAAAGTCATTAAAAAAGGAGCAGTATCAGAATAAAACAACTTTATCAGGAAAGATCAATCACAAAATGATCAAATTGACAAAATTCACAAACCTTGATGCCATAGAAACAAATGAGTGAGAAGAATGATAGTGGAGAAATGATAAAGGAGATGATGAAGAAAAAGAGTAGAAAAAGTTATGCAGACAATGAAGAAGATGAAGTAAAAGAAAAGAGAAATTAGATAATGAATTCTCCTTTAAATGGACAGGAAAAGAGTAACCGGATAGCATTAAAAAGTGCCGGCAAAAAGGGTAATTTTAGACGCGTGTAAACAGTCATTCCTAAATTCACGGAATCTTGCTGACAAAAATTTGGTGGAAAACAAACGATCGCGGCATTTCAAAATATTGGTTCTCATGACATTCTCTCCTTCGCAGAGAAGACATGAGAAGAGGCAAGATGTAGGATCGAATATCGCAAACATCAATATCTCGTGAGATTAATAAATGACGAGTATTGCGAAGGTGTCGCATGAAGGAAGTATAATTAATGACGCAATGGATGACGACAGCGAACATGAGAAAAGTGTGAAGATTTGGCGAGATTTAGGAGTGTCGCGAAGACGAACATTCATACACTTGCGATACTTCGCGAGTCATTCCGAAAATAAAGGACAGACTTAGTTTGTCATCCACTATGTAATACCCTATATAAAGGGTTGAGTAAGTCTGTTGTAAGGAGAGTTCTTTTTGAATTGTTAAGCAAGTCAATAAGAGAGAGAAAATTTAGAGTGATTGTAATATCTTTAGCTCTGTTCTATCTTCCTTTGTAAACATTTCAAGAAAATAATCAATAAAATCTATAGTTATTCATCTTCAAATGGATTAGTTGAATAAATTCTAGTGAGGGGTGTAGTGTGGGATTTCCTGCAACTACAAGTATAACCGCTCACAACTTGTTGTGTTCTTGGTAGAACTGTTCACAAAGGCATGACTTATGTATTGGTATAAATTTTATTAGTAAAACCGATCTTAAGTAATCACCTGTGGTATGATCGGATTTTGTATGTCTGACCTTGTAAAGGAAAGGGAACCGATCCTTGTAAGGGAAAGGGAACCGATCCTAGTAAGGGGTGCAGTACATCAAAGGGAACCAATCCTTGTATGGGGTGCAGCAAGGTTTATAGCAGAAAGGGGAACCGATCCTATGGACATGTGCAACACATATAAGTTAGATACCATATATATGTGAGGAACCGATCCTAGTACCTATTCAACCAAACTTTTGGGAAGCTAGTGTGACTATGCTTAGTACTCACATGGAGGTAGAACCGAAACTTGTTTTGGTAGAACCGTAAACCCATGATTGTGATTGAATGTTGGTTTGATCAATCACAAAGTTCTTGAAAGTCAGATGAACCAATTCTAAACTTCTTTGGAAGTGTGGCAAATCGGTTTCAAGGTTGTAAGTGTGAAAGATAACTTACAAAGTTAAGATGTCGACAAACTTTGAACACGTGATGTGAATGTTTATTTCTATAATTGTTCAAAGATATTCCTTAACGGCTAAGGGAAGAGAATCCAAGGATCGAAACATAAGTAAGTTAAGAATCTTTTAATTAAGGTTATTAATTTCATTTTGTAGGGAAATTACAGAATTAGTAATGTGCATTTACTAATTATATTTTCCGAGAGATTTCGATCGTTATTTTTGGACAGAGCATTTCCAGGAATTATGAAAACCGAATATGTGCTTTTATGAATATTTTGAGAATATTTTCGGTTTTGGAAATTCCTTGGTGTCCAAACTTCCTTGTCTATAAATACACGAAGTTTGCCTTTCTAGCAAACTAATCCTTCGTAACAACAAATTTACTCTTTTTTTGTTGTTACTGGTGTAGCCGCCTATTCGGAGAGGAGAGTAACCTAATTAGGCGAAATCTCTTACGGCCGCTCAATTTAAAGTCTTCTTTGGGATTGAGAATCTCTAGCGCGACCCGTTGGTGGGAAACTAGATAATTGCGGTTTATCTTTGTTTTCGATTGATTTGATTGACTAACAATGGTTGAAATCTGATTGCACCTAGTTTGTTTATTCTTGAGAATCTTCTCTTCTGATATAAGATTCACTCAAACTAGTTCAGAGTTTCGACAGGGATCTTTAGACTGTTGTTAGTTCTAAAGACGATCTTGTGATATTCCATTGTTAATGAGACTCAGTTATGTGCGTGATTGATCACAAGAGATTCAAGTGATTGTGTGCAGGTTTTTATTGAAGATTTAAGAAGATTTGAAGACAAAGAAGATATTGAAGATCTGACTTGAGTTTTATAATCTTTGGTGTGCACAATACTTGTTTGGGTAAAAGAGGATCCAATTAATAATCGGTTTATCCTCGTGGTAGATTGGATTGATTAATTTAGTAGATCGGCATCAATACGTTTCCTTGTGATTAAAGTTATTGATTGGCTTAATCTTAAACGATTACCTATGGGTGATTGAACATAAGATAGATCTAAGGACCCGACGAAGGAGTTTATGTTAAGATAAACAGAAGAGCCTTTGTCCGACTCATATCACTTGGTTGAATAGAGTTGATACCAAACAGATTTGTTGTTCCTTACTGTTTGGAATACGAACCAAAGGAATTGTTCCGAGTACGTGACTTATTCACAAGTCGGAGGCGTGGGAATACAGACGGAACTAAGTGAACTATAGGGTTAGTTACTTGGTCTCAACTATACGAAGTTAGGTGTAATTTTGTGTAGCGGCTTAATCACGAGAGTATTCAACTGGACAAGGTCCCGGGTTTTTCGCATTTGCGGTTTCCTCGTTAACAAAATCTTGCTGTGTCATTTACTTTTATTTTCCGCATTATAATTGTTTTATTATAATTAAAGTAAATCACACAAAAGTTAATTCCTATTTACTTGATAAGCAATCCTATTGTGTTTGGTTAAGTCCGAACCTTTGTATCAAGTAAACATACTTCATTGTTGTATTGTCTCGATCTCGTATCCATAGACGATCACACAAAGTGTGAACCGATTAGTTGTATTGTCTCGACTCAGTCCATAGACAATCATTTTCGGAGAAAGGACTTATAGGAAGGAAAAGTTTTAGCTTGAGGTATATTTGGGTACCCTCGCCTTTTCAAACAGTCATCATCTTCTATTGCTTCAATTGAATCAACCAAGAAGAAGAAGACAAGGAGTTGGAAGAGAACTGCAAGGGTCAAATCGAAATATGAAAAGACTCCGCAAAATGAAGATTTACCAGTTTGAGCTAAAAGATCTGCGTGTCCTATGGATATCGATATTCCTCTTTAGAATATATCATTAAATATTTGTATGAGTTTCATTTGAGATTGGATAACTAAGGACTTCACTATGAAGACAGGTACCTTAGGCAACTACTTATTTTTTTATGTGGATTACAGGGGGGAAATTTAGTTGTGGAAGCTTCAAGATTTATTGGCCATTGGCAACATCCCTCCGGCGGTTAATCAGGTTTGACTTCTTCAGTATGGGCATTCCCAATTACTAAAGGCCAATTTATGAATCCGTAATGGTTTGTTGTAGGTGGATCTGAACCCGATTTGGCAACATGCGAAACTGATCAAGATTAGTAAGGCCAATGATAGTGGCACCCAATTTGGAGCTATAGGAAGCAGTTACCTACAATAGTTGTGAGCTCGGACACCGAATCAAAAATGCACCGGGACAAGGCGAGGTGAAGCCTAACCATACCAAATCAAAAATCCTAAATTTGCATGCATTGGGACGAGGCAAGGCGAAGCCGACCCACATCAAATCAAAGATCCTAAACGACTGGGCGCGGTGAAGCCGAACCACACCAAATCAAAAATCCTAAGCGACGGGACGGGGTGAAGCCGAGCCACACCAAATCAAAAATGCATCGCGACGTAGTGGGGTGAAACCTCCCAACACCAAGTCAAAAATGCACGACGGGATGAGACGAAGCCACGTCACACCAAACCAAAGATATGGCTAAAAGGAAAAGAAAAATGATAGTGGATGGTTTTGGGGTCCGCCCGGTGCGTAGCACGGGCACAAAATCTAGTTATCTTCTCGAAAAGGTTGCAGAGTTGTTTTGCTGGTCAGGATGCCAATTTTAGATTAGGCAACTCTTTTGTCTTTAGATTAGGTCTAGCAATCCAAAAAGGTGTTGCTGCCCAGCTTGTTGCTAGGATACCAACTAACCCAATAGAATAATGTATTGATAATTATTTCATTTTATTAGAAAAATTTAAAAATCAAGGCAATAATTATTTTATTAGATATAATTAAGTATTTTTTCAATTTTGAAAACTTGTGTTATAAATAACCGCGTATTCTTATTTTTATTCTGAAAGCAGTAGATCTAAGGTTGTGAAGCTTCAATATATATATATATATATATATGAGTGTGTGTATTTTTTATTTGTCTTTTTGAAAATCAATGACTAATAACAAAATTATTGATTGAATCATCCGCTTTAGACAAACAACCAAAAATGTATGCCATTTCTTTTCTTTTCTTTTTTATCTTTTTTTCTTTATCAGAAGAATTTTCTACATACAAGCTCAAGTAGTTAGGCAAAGAAAGAAATAAAAATCTCTTACCCCGATGTTGATGACTTTCAAACTCGATTTCAAGTTGTTGGTATTATCGCCCTACAATGACAGCATCGTATTGGAATCACTCCAAACTGGTTGTTTAGAACATTTTTTAGAGTATTTGAAATTTAAATATTTTAGAGTATCAAAAATATTTGTATTTGGGCTTTAGGAAGAAGTAAACGCTTTCTTTGATACGTCGGAACTATAATTTATGATTTTATTAGTAGTGGCAGATGATGAACGTATCTTAGGGTTATCGATGTATCACCTATTTAAAGGTTGATCTTCTAGTGCAGAAGTTTAATTAATGTAGTTTTTATTGTTTACCATTGCGGTTCAATCTCTTTATCAATCCTTTTTTATCGCGCTCCTTACGCCTCTTGAAATCCAGCAGGATTCCGCGCAATTAATTCCCTTAGTTGACATCATACTAACTAAGAGTTTCTTCAACTCAATTGAAGACTTTAAACTAAACATGCCTCCCACAGATTAAGCCGATTTCCTTTCCGATCAAAAAGTTTGATCAAAGGTGATGGAAATTGATAGCAATAGACAAAGTCTAGCTATCCTCAAAATCCAGACTTATGCAACCGAAGTGCAGCCTAGATTATTATACACCTCACAAGTATAAAACTTGTGGAATCAACAAAGTTTGAGACGAAGAAAACTTTGATGATTTCTATCTATCCTGATCGAGTGAGCAGTTCAATGATCGATCAAAATCATGATACTCGAGTTATCAAGAGAAGATAACTAGACCTGGCTTCACGAATCCCTGTGAAGTCTTTGTAGTCGCTAAACGCTAAAAAGGGTTAGGAAGAGGACGACTCTAGTTACAACTCGGACACACCAAAAACTAGTGTCGGGATTCAAAGATCCCAGTTGCTTGAAGTTCTCCTTTTATAGACATTCAAAGCATAGGTTGCTTTAGGTTTAACCTAAGATAGCTTTGGAACCAAGCAATCAATATCCACTGTTAGATGAATCTTTGATTTTGATCTACATAAACAAGATATACACTATGGTTAGGTGAAACCGTAACCGAACCGTGTATAAAGACTATGTTCAACGTGGTTAGCCGAAACTAGCCGATTTGAACTTAAAAGCTTAATATTCACTTTCATGAACACATAAGACATTATTCTTGAGTCACAATCATGTGATCAAATAAGTTTAGTGTTTTTAGAGAATTGATCAAATGTTAATTATCTCATCGAAATAATTTTAATCGCACTTTAAAATAATCGACATGGTTAGTGGATGCACAAGGTACAAATACATAGTCGTTCCTGAGTCAGGTCAGTCATAATACGTGTACCGGTTTGTAAACATTTAACCAAACCAAATTACGGAGTTCAGGGAACTATTTAGGTACGTGTACCGGTATGGATACCTTAAGACAATGACCGGTTCTGGAGTCCACGAAACTCTATAGGTTTGTGTACCGATTTGGATACTTAACCGAGTTCTGGAACACATAACTATTTTGGTACATGTACCGGTTTGTATACTGACCAGGCTTCGTAACCACAGTTCCATAACGGTTTGCATACAGGTATGTGTACCGATCCGGTTCACGAGTTAAACAGATTTTCACATGATGTGGATAAGAATATGCGTATCACAAATCTGTAAGTCGATATATAGCTACTCCGCTATGTGTACGAGTACATGTATAACAGATTCAGACGTATAACCGTTTTCCCAGTTTGTAATACTGATAACACTGTCTTGTATCCGAATCTATACTAGTTATATATTTATCTCTAAATTTATTCGAAACATTCCCGAATAACATCAATGACACATATCACTGTTCCAGGCTATTATCAAATGATAAACTTGAATCATGATTTTGATTCCGAACAATAAATTGTCCTTAACCGAAATTCATCAAGTATAAACAAATGTTCATTAAGCTTAGTCATTATATTTCGAAAACTAATTTCCAAGATAAATTTGACTCGAAATTTTATGCATGATAGTCTAATTAGTTATGCGACATCGTCTCAAATGATAGAAAAATGCATACAACTTGAGATATAGGTGGTTCAGTCTTCACTTACCTTTTGTTGATGATGTTCTCCAAAAGCTTCGGTTGATCTTCTCCTTCAAACGGTAGAACGCAATGATGACTGTCGTGATCCACTGTTTCTCAACTACATTTTTATCCTAGTCCGGGACTTAACTAATTGTAGACTAGAAATCAAGATATATTTTTGACAACTAAATTTGACAACAAGCTTGAGATAACAATACTTGTGAGTTCGACCGAGCGATGCTCTAACAAGAATGATATGTTACACGAGGACGAGGTGTTCGTGGCCGTGGTCATGGTGGTCGTGGTGGGGATGTTGATGGTGATGAAGATGATGATGAATGCATACATTCTCATTTTCCAAACTTATGTACTCCCACCATTTCAAAATAATAGGATGGTTTCGTGTGTATTTAACCATGCGTTCCAAAACATATGTCCCTAATTACACACGAAACAGGCCTATTATTTTGAAATGGAGGGAGTATTTAACTATCCATGCCAAAACTTATGTCCTTAATTGTGTTGGTGGGATTAAAACATGTTACTTTATGTTTGTTAGTTTATGAATGAATGAATTTGGTTGGTTCTCAAGACGCGACAAAAGAACTACAATTTGGTCGAAAAATGTAGGAATTTTGGTTGTTTTAGCTTAAAATCGGTGCATGACCTTTATAATGACCGATTATATAGCTTTTCACCGGCCCATAATTTTTCGAGGCTTTCAAAATTGGTTGATATAGACATCCTTATAGACCGATTTGGAATCATAGTTTCTAGAATTTTGAAAGGCTAAAAAAATCGATATATTTGGGAAATCATAGAGACTGATTCTTGTAAGCAAAAATACCATTTTTTCGGTATGTTTTTTTAAATGAGAATCGATTTAAGTTGATATTCCTAACGACTGATGGTGGCAATGGAAGGACTATATTTATATTGCTTTGAAAAGCTACAATCGTCTATGTGGATATTTTTCCAAGCTGATTGTTGGAACTGTTTTCAAAATTACTAGTTGTTGAGTCTTCATATATAGAAGGACAACCTCTTTCCAAACCACATATTTCCCCAAACTTGCAACTCTGACCCACTCCTACTTGATCCGCTATTCAAATGGATCTCGGAAAATGGCATGGGAACAAAAAGAAGATAGTGAGCTTGTGAAGTCGTTCATTCCCGTCTTCCGAAAACACGTCCAGATAAACTTTATTCAATAGTTTGGAAGAGAGTCAAAGAGTTCTATTATAAGGCACCGGAAATCCCAAAAACCTCAGATGAAGAGACTTAGTGTATCGATTCGCATAAAAATGGTTATTTGAGAGTTCTGTAAAATTAGAAAAATAGTGAGCGACCACAAGCTCCTCTTAGTGAAAAAGTGAGCAATTCGAAATGTTCATACCTATCTCTTCATCTAATATTGGCACCCCAGTGTAATTCATTTAGTTCCAGCTCGAAAGATTCAATAGCCTATGGCATATACGAAACGACCAAAGAATGTTCATGCACGTGAAGAAATATGAGATGTTGTTCAAACGTGCTCGGGAGTTTACTGACAACGTATTAATGTGCGAGATTCAAGAATACAAATACTAATTTATTTTTTGCAATGCACCTGATTCATAAGCTATGTAATGTGATGATTTTCCAAAACGATGAATGCATTTCTTCTTTATAATCGTGCTTGCGATATTGTGCAAGACTGCAAGTCTTGTATATTAAATAACGCATCCAAATTCATTGCAGCAGTTAGGCCACAGTCACTGGTACAGTATACCAAGGTCGACCGCCAAGTACTAGTGCACAGGCCGTCACGTGTGTATAGACAAACTAATGAGGCCAAACGTTAACACACCATGATATGAAAGAGATGAGTGCTCACAAACTTCTAGAATCACATGGCAAGACAATTATTTCTACCAATTAAATCAAGGAAAAATATATGACGGTGCCATTGTTGCCAGACTTGGTTAGGATATGACCCGAGTCGTTACCGTTTGTTCACGTTAGCTAGAGTCACTACCTCACATCACAATTAAGTACAAAATTTTTGCCATTTACGTTGCTTTCTCGTTAGTTTGAAAATAAAATAGACAAATCCAAGAAATGCAAATTGCACTTTGATCCTATTATGGTAAATAAGAGTCGCACATGCGTTCTAGCAATGAAAAAAGAGAGATAGATGATCACAAAAGTCAATTTAGGACAGTGTTATTCATGTTACAAAGGACCACTATCCAAGGGTTGTTGGAAGAAAACTTGGTTACATGCCAACTCCATTTCACCATGAAGTGACAAATGTGTTTTTTATTTCCAAATATAATTTGGCGCAAATTGCAAATAAAGCAAATAAAGCAAAGACAGAAAGACAGACGGCTTTATCCCGTGTTCTTAGAGCCTAAATACCACACCAAAATCCCATCTTGAGTTTAAACTGCTACATCTCCAAGGAGATTCAATTCGAGATCATTTTTACCATCGTTCTTGTTCTGCGGAAGTGTGCATTCCCAAAGCTGTAAATAGAGAACCAATTATTAGCTGTGAAGAACATGAAACCATGCAAAAAGATATTGTTGCCATCACCATATTTTTCGAATCTGAAATGTCTCTGCCTTCAACAGTATTGAACTTATGATGATGTTTCAACCACAAACAGTAAGGCATCATTTTCTAACTAAATCCAAATGGCAGACCCTGCCAGCTATATAGTACCATTCTCTCTGGTTAATGAATTAAATAAATTTGGTTGTGGTTGCTTAGAAAAGAATCCTACAGCCAAACTCAATGCACAAAGAGGTTGCAGCTACAAATTAATTCTTATAAACTTGGATCCAGGGTGGAGGTCCGAGCACGCAGCTTCTAGAGAATAAAGAGTAAAAAAAAATAGCCTATACCTGCCACTAGTATCAGTGACAACGACAAAAATCAGGAACATGACCAAAACCTATGAAATCCAAAACTTCTAAAAATATAAAAATATGGGGCTTCCTCCATTAACCGATCAAGAATTTAAGTTTTATATCGGAAAGGGTACGGTATCATAAGTTAGCACCTCAACAATAACGTTGAGGATTCAGTCAAATGGTAGTATGATCAGTTAATATGTCATGAGAAAAATGGTAGTATGATCAGTTAATAAAATAATCTCCAGGTCCACTCTCACTCAAACTATTCAAATTTCCCAGACACCAAAAACCAAACAAATTCAGTTACCACAATATCAAATTATCAATTCAAGGAATTTGGAGATAATAGAGCAAGGAGATAAGTTCATTGCCCATTGCAGTTGGAACTATACATTGGAACTTCTTTTAATTCTGCTCAACCAAATCAACCTAATGCTTGATAATATTCACAGGCTGGAATAAAATCAAAAGAGATTTTACCTGCAAGAATGCTTGATAATTTAGGTTTATGACAAAACTTTGTAATTGCACCAACTTTGTAATCCCACAAATGTAATATGATGCGTATATATATACATAAAGATAGGCTAATTAAGGTGAATTACCTATTTCCTTCTTTAACACGAAATTCTGATTTCCTTAATAACTGATTTCCTTTTTTCGGTGAATCACGGATTTCTTTTTCACGTTTTTTTTCTTCTTTTTCTTTTATTTATTTAACGTTTTCTTTTACTCCCTCCGTTCCAATTTAGATGATGTTGTAGGGTTTTTCACGCAGATTAAGAAACATCAAAGAGAATATTTTTTTCCCAAATCTGCCCATATTGATACCATCATAAAAATTTAAACCTCCTAGTTTTTTGTTTCTAGATTCTAATATAAATTATGAATCCCATGTAATCCCACTTGGGATGACTAAATATCTTAAGATAATAGAGAATAGATTTAAAATCTTAAATTAGGTTAATTATTTCTCACTAATAACAAAGACAATGAATGTTATGTTGTGATCCCAAAACAGGGGTAAATAAGTGAGAATTTAGAAAAAATAGCTAAACTCTCATCTATTTTGGAACACACAAAAAACCTTAAGACATCAACTAAAATGGAACGGAGGGAGTATTTATTCAACGTTTTGGAAGTAAGTTTTGTCCACCCTAATTAAAGTACAATTAAGTTTAGGTGTAAACACGGTGTAACAAAATTATTTAAGCTCAAATTCTAACATAATAATTGTCCACCTACTTTTTTTGTCTACGCCGTTACTAACGAACAATTAAGTATTTGATGTATCCAAATTGTAACCAAATTTTAATTATTAGAACCAATAGAGTTATGCCAAGTGTCCTCACCATAGCTTCTACATTAGAAAAGGCTTTTCTAGGCCAATAGGAAGCAAGGGTTTCATCACCGTTTAACATGAGAGCTTTATTTGTCAAGGCCTTTAAGGGGAAGATAGTATCCTCACCCAGTTCACGTAGAGTCGAGAAGCTATAACCTCAAACCCATACCCATGATAAGAGCACTTGTCCAGGTATTTGTTGCGTTTCCTGGTGATGGCACTTGAAATAGCTTGGCCCGGTGTGAAATTACGATTACCACTAGTGAAAGGTGAGATACCCACTATATCGAAGCAGACATCCTTACCATTCTTACAATTGTAAACGAGAATATCAGCCAGCCTCAAAGAACTATCATTGATGGAAAGGAAACCGAGAGCAACCTCCTTCCTGGCTGGCACACTATCCTTGTAGCACATATCAACCAAGACGTATCTCAGTAGATCATGACGGAATTTGAGCCCGACATCGCTGGCACAATGAAGAGCATGATCGTCGAAGGTGTCCATTTGCCTGTTACAGCTAGCTAGAACAACAACTATCGTCACTGAATAGCGGTATACCAAGCATGTAGCTGAGGATGGCTTTAAATTGCCGAGAGCCAATACCCTGGTTTAGCCCAATGATGAGTATAGCTTTAAGATAATCTTGAGCGTGGTCCATCTTATTGCTTTGCCAGAGAATTGAGTCATGTCTAGACAAGGAGAAACTGGAAGATATTTTCTTCTTTACACCCTCAAAATACAACACCGCCAAAGACTTCATGAGATGTGGGGCAGTATTATTAACTTTGAAAGTATAAGAAGAAAGACCGCATACCTATATGAAACTGCATAGTGCTTGCTGGAAGCATTGGCCCGGGTTCGTGTCAGAAGAGAGGTTTAGCATGGTGTCTTGCGACCGTCCAGTTTGAATGCACGACGCAAGGTAGTGTAAGCCATTGTGTAAACACCAAGGCCTCTGTCCTTCATTGGTAGAAGTGGCTATGCGTAACTGTAGAGACCAAATCCTGCACCGTCACCTGTGATTAAGTGTCTTGGGAACTGAAACAAATGTTGATCGAAGTGAGTTTTAGCCTGCTGCAGTGCGAGACGGTTTTATCTTAATTAGGTTAAATTTTGGTAATTAATAGGGGAAAAGCTACTTTTACTAGAGGGAAAGCGGACTTTGGTCCAATATATTTGACTTCCGGTCATCATTGGGTGGGTTTAAAATAAACTTTCCCCTATCAAAATAGATTTTTGGAATTTAGTCTTCCCAAACTAATTGTACGTCCACATCCCTTTTAAGTTTTAACCCTATTTTTTTTTATTATTAATCACGTGTACTAACAAACCCTAGATAACATCCAAATGGTGAGTTTTAGTTTGGTCCATGTTGAAGAAAATATGATCTTAGTATTTGGAGTTGTTCTTGCAGAATTGTAATCTTTCTTCCACGGTTCCACCTTCATCAAATATTGTATTTTTTTTGAATCGGTATTCACCAAATACTGTAGCACGAAGATGATCACCAATACACAAATCCTGATTTATATGAAGTGATATGCGAGAGAACGCGATGCACTTCAAGTCCTAAACGAGATAGTAGAACATACAACACCCTTCATGGACATCGACAAGAGACCCGATTTTGGCAGTAGTAAACTAAATATGTGTAGATGTAGAAAATCCTACCTCTACACCCAAAGATAATTAAACAAGCACGCAAAGAAGCAAAACGAACAAGGAAGGTAAGAGAACACGAGATATACGTGGTTCGGCATGATTACCTACGTCCACGGGGGTTAAAGGATGATCTTATTACTCGATTCAAGGTTACAAGATGGGTGATTCTCTCTCAATGTTATGAGTATGCTCTCTTTCCTCCTTACTTCCTTACCTCCCCTCTACCTCTCTACATGGTCTCTATTTATAGTTACAGGTGATGATACATCCAGTACTACGATGTTAGGCCTGGCGTAGCTTCCTCGATGTTCCTCTCGGGTGTTAGTCGATGTCTCAGCCGATGTTCTTATTTGTTCGGGTCGGGACGTCAAGCCGAGTGATGTCTTCTTCTGCTATCTCGTCACTCGATGTCGCCCACTTGGTGGGGATGATCGATGTCGCCCTTTGGATCCTTGGCCGAGTCTTCCTTGACCGAGCTCTTCTTATCTTCTCACCAACTCTGTCAGCGCATTTATTGCTCCAGCACCCGATGCCCATCGCATCACAACTTTTTCCCCCTTTTCGTCGACTTCTCGAGCTGTCTCTGCTCCTCTTTTCTTGCGCCTAGAGGTGATCCGGTACTCTAGATGCATACTTTCTTCAGTACGTCATGGCTTAGGATCATTCCACCTGTCCTTGTGGATTATTTACACCTACATTTATGCCCCTTCTTTCACTCGTGTGGTCAACACGTGGGGAAGAATAACCGCCTCGTCTTCCCACGTCCTCGGTCATGCCGGTTTTCACGCATGCTGTTCCCCACTCGCTTCGATTCCATCGCAACCGGTTCACCTTCTCTGCCGGTCACCACAGGAGGGGTTTATAAGTCCGATGCCTAAACCTTGCTTCCCTCTTATTTCCTTCTCTGCAACTTCACTCTTTCTCTATCCTTTCTGCAACTTCATTCTTCCTCCATCCTCTCCGCAACTTCGTTCTTTCTCCATCTTCTTTTCGTTGCTGCTGGCTATTTCTTCGACAAATCTCTTCCCTCTCTTCTCCGTTATCCGTCGTCTTCTCCATCTCCGTTGCCGCTGCAACCTCCGGTTCCGGTTGTGTTTCGCTTCTCCTGCCGTTTTTCTCATTAGTTTGTATGGCATCTTCAACTCCTCAAATGACAGAAAGAAGGTGTGTGAGTTATGTGTTTTCCGATGAAGACGGCGTACCGCTTGATTCCCATGTTCGTCGAGAAAGTCCTTCCAAGTATGATTATCGCGCTCTAGATTCTATCTTTCCTGATAACCCATCTTCGTTTTCTTGTAGGGCTGACAAGAGGACTGCTAAGGACTTAACGGACGAGCAATATGTTCAATAATTTGAAAGATGAATTCGGTCTTCACGGGTATGATGTCAGGCTCTTGTCAGGCCAGAGGGGTGTTCTGAAGAAGGAGGATGTTTTGAGGTTTCCCCATTCAGCCGAGGCGACCATTGTCACCAGGGTCCAGCTAGAGCTCGGGCTGCGTTTCCCTCTATATGATCCTAGTCGCCCGTTCCTGTACGAGGCCCTTTCTAAGATCCGTCCGTGCCGTGCCTTGGCTCAATGGAATGGTAATACTTTCCGTATCCTGTCCGAGTGGGAAAGGCGTAGTCGAGGCGAGTGCGCTCCTACTACTTGGTCTACCTATAATTCTTCCCAGGCGAGTGACTATACTCCTGCCAGCTTCGCCGATAATTATCGGAGCGGGACCACTACTAATGGCGATCTCGCTGGATTTGCTGCCAGCCCTCACCGTCATAAAACTCTTCCCGAGGGGGTCAGGAGACTTCTTTTGGATGAAGACCCCGAGGGAAAGAGTTCCAACAAGCACGCCCGTCATACCAATGACACGGCTTGGGACCGGGTTCCGCTGGCTATTTCCGGCCCTCTTTTGAGTGGCAAGCTCCCTCCTCCGGCCGAATTTTATCCTTTCTGGGTAGTCAACGTTGATCGGGTCAGTGCATTTCTCTGTCTCTCTAGTTTGATTGATCGGCTCGGGCGACTTACGGGGTGGTGTTTTGTTTTGGTGTTTTTCAGACTAAGTCCTAGGGTACTCCTTCTGAGGTTTTCGTTCATCGGAAGAGGGATAGGATTTCCGGAGCCGAGGAGGATACAGGGAAGGTAACAAATATACTTATTGTTTTTTATTTAACGTACATGTACGTGTCTTTCTATTTGTTGCCTTGCATGGATATGACGTCGGTGATACACGTGAAGTTGAAGGTTGACAAAGGCTTTGGTGCTTCGGCGAAGGACGGTGAGGATCCCGATGATCGACTACCTTTGTCATATTTCCCGGGAGGTCGCCTCGAAGTCGTCGACGATTAAATCCGCCTTTGTAGGTGGGAAGCCTAAGGGAAGGGGTAAAGAACCTAAGGAGGATGTGGACGCCCCGGAGAAGGATGTGCCCCGGGAAGTGACTGGTGAAGGGATTGTTCTTGCCGATGGCACTGTGTATGTTGTATATGATGGTGATGATGAAGAAGGTCTTTTTGATGATGAGGACGATGTCCTTAGTAATGAGGGGGAGTCGGGTCAGACGGAGAAGTCGGGTGGTGGTGGGAGCGGTTTAATTGGTGTGATGTGGAGAACGTTGTTGTCGGGGTCAAATCAAGACTTTTCCACCGTGGTCCCTAATTCCAGTAGCAGTACCTCCTTCACTATCTCGGGCCCTATGTGCAACTCGCTTGGGGCACTTATCTCTCCCGATTTCGCCTCTTTGTCCGATGAAGAGAAGGTCAATGCCGTCTCGTTGTACGAGGCCGGTCTGAAAAGTACCTTTGATCTCCTGGTGAGTTGAACTGTTCGGGTGTTACGTTTTTGTTTTTGTTTAGGGCTGACTATGTTGGTGTTGTTTTTAGGATGTCAACCGCTCGCTGTTGAATGCTGCCATCCAACGCCGGGAGGCCGCCGAGAGGGAGGATCTTCGTCTCTTGTTGCAGCAGGAGCGCGAACGGTCTCGAGGGTTGGAGAAGGAGTTGGCCAAAACCCAAGGTATTCGTTTTATTCGCAGCTAGTTGTGATTGATCTTGTAGTGCCAATATCCTAAGTTTAGTACTCCCTGCTTAGCCGAATCTTCTATTGCGGAGGCCGACGCTGCCACAAGGTGTCGTCTGTTGAAGAGGGAAGCGAACATAGAACGAGATCATGTTTCGAACTTACAACAGAGAATAGTCAATAAGGATGCTAAGATTGATCGTCTAGAAACCGATATTGAAGATCTTCAATCCAAACTTTATCGGACGAGACGTTTGAGTATGTTCCCGAGGAAATAGATAATTTGAGGCAGACTTAGCTCACTTCCAAGGTATAGCTGCCGAGAAAACATTATTAGCCGACAACTTAGAAGGCCAATGTGGTCGGCTAAGACTTCAGGTTCGGGATCCGCATGCGAGATCGCCTCCGGATCTTGGGGAGAGGGACGCTACCGAGAAGCGTAGCCGAGAGGCCCTTGAGAAGCTTAAGGAGTTCGTAAAGGTTTCTGAGGAGTTGGATTGGGTGCGTGCTCAATTGTCGGGTTTGCAGGCTGCCCACTCTCGACGAGAGGAGGAATGGAGTGATCACAAGAAGTATTGCCCCACTAATGAGTTTAATGAACAGTGATACCTAGAACTTTCTTCGAAGGTGTCCGCCTCGAGTGTAGCCTGACCGAGTCCGAGGAGTCGATTAGAATAATTGCCCCTTTGTTGGAAGGTGGTGTGCCTTGCGTCGTGCTTTCCATGTTGTTATCTTGTTCTTTGTTGTTGTGTGTCGACCGTTCTTGTTGTCTTGGCAGCCGAGCGGAAGAAAGTAGCCTCGTTGGAGGAGGAGAACGTTCGTTTGAAGGGGAAGGAGGCTCATTTGCTCGATCGAGTGGCCCCGCCTGAAGCGGCGTCGGAGCAGCCTAGCGCGGGATCTTGGCGCGAGAAAGCGAAGTTCGGTGAGGAGCTCGTCTCGAAGGTCAAAGCCGGTGTGAAGGCGGTGCTTGATAAGAAGCGAGCCGATGCTGCCGCCAAGAAGGCTGTCTCGGGTTCTACTTCCTCCAAAGAGTGATCATGTTTTTTGTAGCGCTGCGTCGCTGTCTTGCCCTTTTCCTCGGGTTGTAATTCGTTTGAACACTTTGTTAACTTCTTGCATAACTTGTTATGGGGTGCTGCGTCGCCGGTTTGTTTGCTCTTCTTGCTACTGATGCTGTTATACTACTGATGTCATTATCTTTATTTATGTTGGGTTGCCCGTGTGTGGCTTTTTCTGTCGTAGCCTCGTTATTATCCTTATTTATGCCTGCATGAATAGACAGGTTAGTCACAAATGCCGTTTCTGTCGAACACACTCAACAAGGAGGGTCATCGGGCCCGATGCCATGTCCTGACTGAGGCATCTCATCACCGTCTTTCGAGATCTAGTGGAAGGGGAGTTGGTCTTGCCTAGTTTCTATGGGATCGACATCCCAAGAAGTTATCGATTAATCTTCTTGGGCAAGTGATTCGGCCACTTGCGAGGAGAGCAATGTTGAATCGCTCGATTGTCGAGTACTCATGCCTCGACAATCGGCCTTTGGTTTCCAACCGCCAGGGCCCCTGAACTACCTCGGCACTTGCACACTGCCATCGCCCCGAGTTCGAATAGTCCATGTTAGTGTAAGTCGCCCCGGCACTTGCACAATTCCGTCGCCTCGGGTTCGAAACGACCATTAATTCAGACGCACTTGTCCTATTTCCAACCCCACGCGGCCTTTCACGGAAATAGATGACAAGATATCTTACCCGATTTCATGGGTGGTAGAGCTTTAGTCGTGTCGCGTTCCATGGTCGTGGCTCGGGTGTTCCGTCAAACCGATATCTTGTATGCCCCTTCTCCGACTTTCTCAACTATCGTGTAGGGTCCTCCCCACCGCGGTGCAAGTTTACCGCCCTTCTTGTCACGCTCATAGCTAGGTAGGTGCTTTAGTACCAGCTGCCCCGGTTGGAATTCTCTTGGTCGGACCCGTTTGTTGTATTCTCGTTGGATCCTTCGTTGGTAATTTTCCATCTTTTGCAGGGCCATCTCTCTCGTTTCTTCTAGATCGTCAAGTTTAGCCAAGATAAGGTCCGCCGAGATGTTTCGCCTCCATGCTTCGGTCCTCGTGGTAGGTATCATCGCCTCCGTAGGCAGGATGGCTTCGGTTCCGTATGTTAGCATGAAGGGTGACAGTCCCGTTGCCTCCCTACGAGTTGTCCTATATGCCCACAAGACGTTGTAGAGCTCTTCACACCATTCCCCATATTCCCCGTCGAGTTTCTTCTTCATGTTATCGGCGATGGTCTTGTTTGTGATCTCGGCCTGTCCATTGCTTTGGGGGTATAGGGGCGTGGACTTGCTCTTTCGGATGTTGTAAGTGTTGAATAGCAGGTCGATGTTTTTGCCTTGCAATTGTTTCCCGTTGTCAGAGACGATTGCTGCCGGAACCCCAAAGCGGCATATGATGTGTTCCCAGATAAACCGAAAAACATCCTTATCCCGTATGTGCCTTAGCGGAGCGGCCTCAACCCACTTGGTGAAATAGTCGGTGGCCACAATTAAATACTTCCTTTGTCCTGACCCGACGTGTAGTGGTCCTACGATGTCGATTCCCCATTTAGCGAAGGGCTAGGGACTAATGACGGAGTTCAATGTTACAGCCGGCGCATGTATCTTCTTTACAAATTTCGGCACTCGCCGCAAACGGTGGCCATATGCTTCAAGCGTCCTCATTCATGTACGGCCGAAGTATCCCATGGTTTTAGCTCGTGCCGCTAGGCTGCGGCCCGAGCTGTGGTTTCCCGCAGCCCCATAGTGTAATTCGTTAAGGATCATCTGCCCCTCCTCCTTACTCAGGCACTTTAGCAATGGTCCTAGGTATGATTTTCGGTATAGGGTGCCATCCCTAAGTTCGTACGCGGCGGCTTTGCTCTTGATCTTGTTGATCTCGGGCCTCCCCTTGGGCAACCTTCCCGTTTCGAGGTATTCATGGATCGGCTTTCTCCAATCATCGGCCCGGTATTGATCGGTAGTGGTTGCCGCGACTTGTGCGCCGATATCCGCGTCCTCGGGTACTGAAGGCATTAGGATCCTCATGATTCTGATACCCTCAATGCTTGAGTCTGTCAACATGGAAGCGATATATGCCAGGGCATCCGAATGCCGATTGTCTTTTCTGCAGATGTGTCGGAATTTGATGCTTGGTATTTGCCCGATGTAGGATTGGGCGAGCTCCCGTATTTCGCAACAAGGGGTCATGTATGGCATATTGCCCGTTGATTTGCCGCACAACTAGCTGGGAGTCGCTTGTCAGTCGTACCTCCTGGATGTCCATCTCTACGATCAAGCGTAGGGCATGTATTACCGCTTCGTACTCCGTGACATTGTTGGTTGCTTTGAACTCAAGCCTAAAGGAATGGACCATTTTCTTGCCCTTTGGTGTCGTGAAGACCAGTCCTAAACCCGACCCGTCTTTATTGGATGACTCGTCGACGAAAACCTCCCATCGTGTTGGGCTGCAGGTCTCGAGTAAATCGGGTGAGTCTTCTCGATCTTCTTCCATTCCGGGGATGTCCTCTACTTCGTCCTCGTCACTGAGGGGGAAGTCTGCCAAAAAATCGGCCACTGCCTGTGCTTTCACCGCCGTCCTCATTTCATAAAAGATATCGAACTGCTTTATTTGTGCGCTCCACTTGGAGATCCGCCCCGACCTAGCTGCATTGCTGGCAATCGACTCTATGGAGGACTTGGTAAGCACTCGAATCTTATGAGTTTGGAAATACGTCCGGAGCTTCTGTGTTGCAAACACTAGCGCTAGTATGAGTTGTTCGATTCTGGTGTAGTTCTTTTCCGCCGGGTTCATGGTCTTGCTTATGAAATATACCGGCTTTTCCTCTGCTCCCTCGTTCTTGACCAACACAGCGCTGATGGCATGGCTGGTTGCCCCGAGATACAGTGTTAGTATGTCTTCGGGCTCGGGTCTTTGTAACACTGGTAGGCTTGCCATATGTTGCTTGATTTTCTGGAATGCTTCCTCACACTCCTCGGTCCATTTAAACTTCTCTCCCTTCCTTAACGTCCCGAAAAAATCCTTGCACTTGTCTGACGATCGAGAGATGAATCGTCCTAAAGCCGCCAAGTTCCCGTTCAGCCGTTGCACGTCCTTAACTGTTACAGGTGATGGCATTTCCGTTACGGCTTTGATTTTATCTGGATCTGCCTCGATCCCTTTATCGGTGATTATGTATCCTAGAAACTTGCTCGAGGTGACCCAGAAGGTGCACTTGGACGGATTCGCCCTCATCTTGTACTTCCTCATGGTCTGGAAGATGCCTCTAAGGTCGTCGATGTGAGTATCGGCTACTTTACTCTTGACCAGCATGTCGTCCACGTATACTTCGATGGTGTCGTGTATTTTATCCTCAAACATGTCCTCCACCAGCCTCTGGTATGTAGCGCCCGCATTTCTCAGCCCGAATGGCATTTTGGTGTAACAACACAGTCCTCTTGGCGTGAAAAAAAGATGTATGCTCCTGATCTTCGGGGGCCAGGGGGATTTGGTTATATCCCGAGTACCCGTCCATGAGTGTTATCGCCTTATACCCGACAATGGATTCCACTAGTTGGTCGATGCTGGGGAGAGGGAAGCTGTCCTTTGGGCATGCCTTATTCAAATCGCTATAGTCGACGCAAACTCGGACGCCCCCATTCCTTTTGGGGACTATCACCATATTAGATATCCATTGCGGATATTGAGCCTTTCGGATGATTCCTGCCGCGTACAGTTTCTTCAGCTCTGCCTCCACCGCCGGTTGTAGCTCGGGTGCGATTCTTCTCATCTTTTGTCTGACCGGCTTGAACTTGGGGTCTATCCGCAGATGGTGTGAGCAAACTTCTGGGTCGATTCCTTCCATGTCGTGCATTTGCCAAGCGAATACATCCATGTGCTCCTTCAGGAGGGTTATCAGCTGCGGGGACTGTTCGTTCGTTAAGCGTGACCCTTTTCTCACTAATCTCGGCTCCTCCTCGGTGCCCAGATTGACTTGCCGGGTTGGTTCTAGGGCCGAGAAGTTTTGCTTTGGCTCGCCGACGGTTTCCGGCTCCTGTGATTGCTATAAGACTTCTGTCTCGCCCTCTTCGTAGGTGGCGATGGCTTGTGACATTACCTTTTCCAATTCCTCTCCCGCCTCCATTTCCTTAGACTTCTTCTTTTCTTGGCGTTTCCTCGACCGTCTTTCCTCACTCGTTGGATGTCTATCTCGCACACACTTTGTCTTGCCGCTTGGGGGTCGCCTAGCACCTCTACTACTCCGCGATAGGAAGGAAAGCGCAATCTCGATGGTAGGCCGAGGCGACTCCCTTGATCCCTGCGATCCAAGGTCGTCCCAGGATCGCTTCATACGGTGATGAGACATCGACTACGCAAAAGGTGGTCAATGTGTCAAGGAACCCTTCCCCGTCCGAGACTCTGAGAGTGACTTCTCCCTTTGGCACTGTCACCGTACCGTTGAAGCCGTAAATTCGATAAGTCGATGGGATCAGGACGTCATCAGACAATTCCATCCTCTTGAAAGTGTCATAGAACAGAACTTCGACTGAACTACCACTGTCCATTAATATCCTGCGGACGCCCCATTCCTCGATCATCAGGGTTATTACTAAGGGATCCCCGTGTGCTTGCCCGTTTAATGGGACATCTTTCGCCGAAAAAGTAATCGGCTGCATCATCCATGGCTCCATGGGGAGGGTCTTGGCCACGCTAAAGATTTCTCTGCCCGATCTGTCCCTCTTGTGTATCCTCGAGGTGATACCGGTCCCTAAATCGTATCCTTGTGTTGCCGAGTGTGATATGGTATTACAAGTAAACTGAGCGCCGCGATTGATCCTTATTTGATGTACTGGGACCTCGGGCTGGGCCGGTGTCGACGGCGTTTTGACGAAATGCCGTAGATACCCATCGCGGATCAGGTGCTGGACGATGTCCTTCACCTCTCTACAATCATTGGTTGAATGGCCGCGGAACTGATGATAATGGCAGAACTCCGGGTGGTTCCTTGTCCCGTCGAATTGGATTCCCCGAGTCTTGGGATAACGGATATCATTCCTCTTTTCCACCTCCTTGAACACTTCTTCCAAGGGTGCATTGAGCGGAGTGTATGGTCTTGGCTCGTGGCGAGGCTTCTTTCCCCTCTCGACCCAAACCTTCTTGTTTTCACCCTGGGGCTGGGCACCGGGCCTTTTCTCGGATCGTTTCGTGGCTTCTCTCGGGGTAGCCTCTTCTGCGGTGCTCGCCTCTTGTATTCCCCTATCTTGCGCTCCTTCCTGGATCTCCTCCAAGGCGATATAGTGCTCCCGCATCTTAGGATCTCCCTTAGTGTCTTGGGCTTCTCTGTGTACATTGCCACCCAGATGGGATCCGACTTTCTTAGCGAGTTCTCGAAGCCGAATATCTGTTGGTCGACCGGTGCTTTCCCTATATCCGTGCATAACTTCCTCCATCTGTCCGTTAAGGACCGCAGCGCTCCTCGAGTCTTCGCGCCGGGGGTAAATAACTTGTCGACTCTGGGCCGGGCTATGTTGTTATGCATGTATGTCTCGAGAAAGGTTTCTACCAAAACCGCATAGCTCCCAACGGATTTATCGGGCAGGGTGTAGAACCAACTCTTCGCTTCTCCCTCTAGACTAGCGGGGAAGAATTTGCACATGACCACATCGTGATTCTTCCACTGTAGTAAGGACATGCCGTACATCTTGATGTGTTCTCCCGCGTCGCCTGTGCCATCGAACCTAGATGGGAAGATTGGCAGCGTGCACTTTGGTGGAAATGGTGTTCGGTCCAATTCCCTGGTAAACGGTGTCTTCTGGGCTTCATTGATTACTTCTGCTAACTTATCATCCTCGTTGTCTCCAGTCAGTTTCTTAACCATCCGCTCGAGTCGTTCGATCTTTTGTTTGGTGGACGCGTCCGTACTCTCGTTGGTTGCTTCCTCATCGGCCGAAGAATCCTCGGATGGCCCATACCCTTCTCTTGGCCGATTAGGGTCGGGTACTCGTCCTCGGCTCGGTGAAGGGGGTGGGGCGTCCCTTGGTGGTGTGTGGTTGCTAGAGGCGCCTCGGCTTGATGATCCTCTCGACCCCGCCCTCCTATTGCGGAGTTGGTAATTCTCGTATTCTAGCGCCAAGTTTCTCCTCTGCAATTCTCTCATTAGGTCCTCCTGTCTTCTTTGGCTTGCCAGTATGGCGAGTAACATCGGGTCGGTGCTCTCGTGACTAGAGTGACCATTCACTTGGTGTCCCGTTGTGTTAGGGGGTGCGGTTGGGGGTCTCGTAGTGAGAGCGATAGGAGGGACGATCGGAGCCGTTGGGTGATCGATCACTACTGGGGGAACAACCGAAGCTGTGGGGCGGTTGGCCGTTACTGGGGGGACGTCTCGATTAGGGTTCCCTCCTGCCAAGTGTACTTGCCTAAGCCTTTCGGCCTCTCGTTCTAAATCTCTTTGGTGCTCTGTAGGTTGTCTTTCTCTCCTTCGTTCCTCGTGTATCGTTTGAACTTCCTCCTCCTCCTCAGTATCCGATGCAGTTCTCCCGTCTTCCATGCTGCCCTCGTTCCTCGGCCCCATCTGACTCGGGTTAGTCCTCAACCTCCCGGGTGGGAAGTCGTCATCTCGGCCCAGATCGACTTCCTCGTCGACCGTAGTCATGCCTTTGATCAACGCCTGAGTCTCGCCCCGGTCGTTAGGTCGACGATCTCCGTGCTGGGAATCCGTAAGTCCCTCTTGCCCGCTAGATCCCGCCGTGACTCGGTTCCTCAGGATCCTGCTCGTCCTGGAGGTACTTGCCATCGCCTTTGTTATCGTCCTCGTTCCTCGGCTCGCCTATCCGTTCGTTCCTACGTCAACAAAGTAGACGAAGACTTACTTCGAACTGCTTTCGAAAAGGTTAAGGATGGAGTACAGCAGTTCAGTGCTGAGTGAAAAAGATTTTTTATAGTACACTTCCCTTTACGCTAGCGTGTCGGTCTCAAAGACAGTCAAATAGCTTTTGCCACAAAAGGACAAATTTTGAAAAGTTTGTCTTGACACATCGCTTTCGGTACTCTTCCTATGCATTAATCATTATTTGTCCTAACATTCCCAGCGCCAGAAATCATTAATCATTCGTGCGTTGAATCGGAAGATTTCTTTCATGGCGGCGATAGCGCAACGACGACCCTTAACGACCGTCGTGCTGATGGCCGCAAGATTCCTATAGTTTTCACCGATCTTTGTGAGGCTCTTAACGTAGGATTACGGTGAGACTTGGGCCGTTCACTATAATCCCGCCGACCATGGTTTCCAAGAACTAGACTCAACGACTCGAGCTAGCCCCGTTTCCACCATTATCGTGCTTCGTTTACCTTGCTAAAAATGAAGGCAGATGTGAAATGGAGATAAATGCGACAATATCTTTCCCTAGAAGATAGTCCTAGTAACCTACGCGTTGCGCTGGTTAGAGTCTTTCGTTTAGCATCAACTATCTTCACTAGATGTCGCAGAGCCGTTGAATCTCTCTTACAACGGGGTTTGAAGCCACAAATCACCTGTCGGCCGAGATGGGGTCCCCTTCCCGGCTTCTACCAACATCGAAAGATGCTATTTAGGGAGCTCATGGGTTATCCGATAACTCTCGAGGCGTCTTAAGCAAACAGACCTATCGTGACGGAGCGGTCTCGACGACTTTGCTTAAGCGGAAAACTTGTTTTGCTTGGGAAATGGAGATTACCAGTTAAAACACAAAACGAACTTATATCAACTCGACAAGGTGTTGCTAAGAAAACGAAGATAACAAGCAAGAACGCAAAGCTAACTTTTATCAATCTCGACAAGATGTTGCTAAGAAAACGAAGATAACAAGCAAGAACGCAAAACTAACTTTTATCAACTCAACAAGACGCTACTAAGAAAACAAAGACAGCAGACCGAAAGGGTTTCTCCCTTAGCATCAACCAGCACACAAGGTGGCTTAGGAGCTCGGATTTTCCCCTTTTAGCGTCCGATTTCAAGGTATCCGGAGATGTTATACGTCCCCTTAGTCGGCGCCAGAATGTAGATGTAGAAAATCCTACCTCTACACCCAAAGATAATTAAACAAGCACGCAAAGAAGCAAAACAAACAAGGAAGGTAAGAGAACACGAGATATACGTGGTTCGGCATGATTACCTACGTCCACGGGGGTTAAAGGATGATCTTATTACTCGATTCAAGGTTACAAGATGGGTGATTCTCTCTCAATGTTATGAGTATGCTCTCTTTCCTCCTTACTTCCTTACCTCCCCTCTACCTCTCTACATGGTCTCTATTTATAGTTACAGGTGATGATACATCCAGTACTACGATGTTAGGCCTGGCGTAGCTTCCTCGATGTTCCTCTCGGGTGTTAGTCGATGTCTCAGCCGATGTTCTTATTTGTTCGGGTCGGGACGTCAAGCCGAGTGATGTCTTCTTCTGCTATCTCGTCACTCGATGTCGCCCACTTGGTGGGGATGATCGATGTTGCCCTTTGGATCCTTGGCCGAGTCTTCCTTGACCGAGCTCTTCTTATCTTCTCACCAACTCTGTCAGCGCATTTATTGCTCCAAAGACCCGATGCCCATCGCATCACAACTTTTCCCCCTTTCGTCGACTTCTCGAGCTGTCTCTGCTCCTCTTTTCTTGCGCCTAGAGGTGATCCGGTACTCTAGATGCATACTTTCTTCAGTACGTCATGGCTTAGGATCATTCCACCTGTCCCTGTGGATTATTTACACCTACAATATGCTCAATGGGTCCCCATCACAATCTCAAGTCCCCATCACAATCTCACGTTCTCGTCTCCCGGCACGACATGGCTCTGGCCATTTATCATCTTCCTTCATATCTTGCTGTTAGAGATGATCCTAAGCTCCACAAAAAAACAAGAAATTGATAGGGGAAAGTTTTTTATGAAGTCCACCCAATATTGATTAGAAGTCAAATATCCTAGATCGAATTGGCTTTCCCCTAGTAAAAGTGACTTTCCTCCTATTAATTATCTAAATTTTCCCTTTACTATAATTAGCAAAAAGAAAAAAAAAAAAAATTAGATAAGTTAGTTATGAGTCTTATGACTTTTTAGCATTTTTGTGGTACCTGACTACCCGGTATTCTGATAAAAAAACGACTACCCGGTAAGTTAGTAGCTTTTGGCGCTCGTTTAAATATTATTTTTATTTTTATGGGCTGTATTTATTTGCAAATTGGAAACTCCATTTCATTGAGGATGTGGAGCCGCGTAGGCAGTAGGTTCATGACTTCTTCAACTCGAATTAAAAAACAGCAACTATATGAGGTTCAAATTTGACCGAGAGATTCCCCGCAATAAAATACTAGTTGCTTATAGGAAATAAAATATACGCCATTAGCCATCGCCAACGAAGTCAAAAAGCCATCCGTTCCGGCAAAGCATCATATAAGCGCAGAAAAAAGAGACAGAAACAGAAGAAGCCTACAATTTGAATTGCTCATCACTGTCATTTTTCATCATCGAAATATATTTCATTAGTTTCGATATCATTCGAATCAGTTAACTTGATAAGAGAAAGAGGGAGATGACAAGGGGTGTACTGGAAGTGTTGCTTGTGGATGCTTGTATACTCAAAGACACCGATCTCATTGGTATATCATCATCATCAAATCTTAATTATATAATGCATGATTGTATACACTATAGCATTCTAATTGCCCCCTTCAACTCATGATATGTTTGAAACTTCTTGTTGCAGGTAAAATGGATCCGTATGTGGTAATTAAGCTTGGTCATCGGAAGCGTAAGAGCAGTGTTTGCAAAAGTATGGATTTGAAGCGAAGTTTGTCAATTATATACTACTTAGCAATAAGAAATATCAAGCTTATAAATTCTGACATGTATGAAATAGCAGGACAAGGAAAAACACCGGTGTGGAACGAAAAGCTCAAATTTGATGTGGAGTATGCCGGTGATATCAGAGATGAACATCCTCAATATAAACTCAATTTCAAGATCATGGATAAAGATAGGTTCAGCAAGGATGATTTTGTCGGGGAATTGACGTAAGTTTGTCTAATCTTTCTTTTTGTTTCTATTATTACCATTACGAATTTGACAATCCATTATCATCTACATTTTAGCTGAGAAGATTTATCTTTATGTGCACAGGATCTATGTTGACGATCTCTTGGCACAAGGAATGGTGAATGGAAAGGCTGAAATACCTCCTTGCAACTACAACGTTCTTGGCTCTAACCAATCTGACAACGGAGGGATTCGAATCGGCCTAGCTTTCACCGCTAGTCAGCTGGTAAGGAACATATACATTTGTATATACCGATTTGTAAACGCTAATTATTGTATGTATTGATTCCGGTTTATATATGAACAGGTAGATGAGTATGAAAATAAGGAGGATAAACCTGAAAAAAAGAAACATGGCTTCCACCTCCATCACAAGAATGGCGAGGAGAAAAAATCCGGTGGATGGAAAAAAGCCTTCAAAAGCCATAATAAGAATGATGGTGAGGAAGAGGGGGAGGGGGAAGAGGAGGAGGGGGAAGAGGCGGAATCGGTGTCTTCGGAGTCGGATCAGGAAGAGGAGGCTGAGGAGGCAGGGGAGGAGGAGGGGAACGTGTTTGGAAAGCTTGGAGCTTTATTAGAATCTCTGGGTGACTTATGAGTGGTTTTTGTTTTTTATTTGATATCTACTTACTCCTCATTCACCCCAACCAAAAAATTCAGTGCTCAGTTTCATTTATTGATTGATTTTTTTTTGGTAGTATCTTACTATCCTGTATTTCATTTTATTTACCTTGAGAGATGTGTCGGGTTTGTGCAAAATCTGAAACCAGAGCAAGAACCTAAAAAGCGATAACAAGCTAAGAGGCGCATCTCGTAGCCCAAAGTTAGAGCTTTGGTCGGTATCACAACCTGAACGCGCCTACGCAAATTCTTATGGCATGTATCCGAGAACACAATGTTTTTCTTTTGCTCTCTAAGTGTCACACCTTCAAATACCCCAGATAATTTTCTGCGAAAGTGTAACCCGGCAGCACAGTGGTTCTGTGAATAAAACTTCACCCACCTGCACTTCAGCCTTATAAGTTTGCACCAACGCAAACATCCAACTCAACAGTTCTTCAGCGGAAGTCTTTAGCCTTCTTCCACTTCTCTAAACTTCTCAAATGCACCCCATAATGCATTCAAACATTGCCATACATTGTCAACAACAATCAGCCAACCAAGAACACTTAGAACATGACACAATTAACTCTTTTTATGGCATCAAAGGGAAGAAATACAAAACTTGCCCACTTAGGGACTTACACAAACTTGTTCCTCTTGAACCACGCCTTAGCTTTACAAAAACTCTCATATTTTGAGTCTCACACTCTCCTATGTAAGCATGCCGAATTTCCCATGCCTTAGGACTATTTATACAGCAACTTTACTTGGCCAAAACCGTGCACAACCGTTGCACACGCAAGGGACAACCATCTGTCCCCTGGAGCAGTTCCATAACCACTTATAATTGTGCTAACCGGCCAGTTTCTCTCTAAACTGACGCCATCGCCCAACACATGTTCTCTAGCAGTTAGGAACCTTCTCCCATGCTTATAAACTCCATTTATAACTGTTCTCCTTTGTCTTGCGTCATAAGCATGCTTGTGAAGCTCGTAACCAACTCGTAACGTCACCTGAACCGTATTGCACAACTGTTGTGCTTTACCGAATTCTGCCTTGGTCCAATGCTCAACTATCTTGGCCATGCATGCTTATCGCTTTAAGCTAATGCACGGAAAATCTTTGTGCTTCCATCCCAAGGCCAACTCCTTAAGCTCATTCTAGTTATCATGCGTCATATGCTTCATTTAACCAATTTGCTTGACAATAGCAATGTCACTCTTGCATTACTAACTTGTTTGCAAGGTCATCCTTGAAATAATGCCATAGACCAACTCTTGGCCTATTCTACCTTCTCGCATCATCCTTGAGTTTGGGCCAACTCAATTCCACGGATATGTTATTATGTCAACATCGCATGTTGCATCTGATAACTTTGGATTTGCCTTGCCTTTCCCTCAATGAATCTTCATTGTATCGGGCAATAAAATTCATTACTTAGCCAAATGTTCTTACAGTGTAGCGCTACCTTTGCGCTTCACTGGCCCTGCGGGGTTATGCCATTCTTAGCACTTGACAGTCTATACAGTATACCGCTATTATGGCTGAGCATTGCGCCATTACGGTTAAGTAACGACTTGGCCTGCAACACTGTGACGCACAATCATTGTGCGTCACTTGCCTGACACATCATACTAAGCCACCACTATGCTTCGGCCTTGCAAGGTTACAGTACCAAGTGTAAACAACAAGTATCTCTTCACATTGGTGACGTAGGACTTGATGTTTATATTTTCAACTTTTGATACTACGTAAGAGGGTTTGTCGTGCTAATTAGCTTTGCAAGTTTAAGGGAGAAGTAGAACAATAAACTTAAGAGCTATGCAAATTGCATCCATTTTATTGCAAAAAGGGAAGATAACAAAAACTAGTCCAAAGATGGACTTTTACAAGTTTATTCAATTGAACCAAACTTTCAATTCGGTAAACAAGGGTTCTCCTACAAACGAATATTGTTGAACTTATCATTTTGTATCATATTTATAGTACCATAGGAGTGTCAAAACTGGGTAGCCATCTGTCCGTATGCATTCTCTATAACCGCCAATGTGCTTTTCAAATGCTATGCTTTTGTGTTGTTCACCAATTGATGCTATACTTGTACTCGATGGTTAAGAAGTACCAAACAGGGTTATAAACCTAGTCTATAACTATTTCAATTCATCTCCTTACTATGTCATGTGTGTGATATTTATAACTAATTTGTAACCGTCTTCCATACTCATTGTTGCACCATCTTGCTCCATCATACGAGTAAATTCATGACATTCCATCATTCAATCTGTTACTTATCTTCGTAACCCATATTATATGCATCACTTGAACAATTTGGCTGAGTAACTGACTACAATGACGAGCGTTTGGCGACGCCATTGTTGCGCTTGCATTTTCCAAGCCATAGACTAATTCCTAAGTCGTTCCCTGACTTATTTTGTGTCCTTAATTCATCTTTTGAGATAGGCCAACTCATATTTATCGGACATGCATCATTGCACCGTCAATGTTGCATATGCCAACAACGTTTCTTATCTTACCTTATGTTGTTGCATCGTCGGATAAACGTAGCATCATCTGACCTCCCTTACCTAATCCCTTCATCACCCTCGATGAATGCCAATTCGAATTATGCCGAACCACATACTGTGTACCTCATCAGATAAACACTTTATTACTGGACTTTTCAAAAAACCTTTTGGAATTACAAACGTCCTAGACAATCTTCATGCTTAGTACCAGCATCGACACTTAGATTTACTGCCTTTCCATCGACCTTACAAACTTAAGATTTTTTGTTACGTCGCCAACTACGTTTCAATCTACTCAATCCATACACCAATTCTCATGCAAACTTTAAAATGTGTTGCTTTATTTTTTGACCAATATCCAAAAAAAAATCCAGGATACATGAACTATCAAGATAAAGATAGTAGGATCTGGCTTCACGAATCCCCAAAGCGGGGCCTTTTAGTCATAGACCTAATTATGTTTTCATAAGAAACCTAGGTTAGGACGAATCTAGATATCAACTAGGATATAAAGTGTCAGCGATTGATTTTCCCAGTTGAAAGAGCATCTATATTTACAGTTTTTCAAGACTAAGATTTCTTAACTTGAGAATCAAGCAAACACTTTCTATGTTCAAATGAAACTCTAATTAGGGTTTCAAGTAAGTATGTGAGAATTTGTCTTAAATTCACATTAGAAGAATATACACAGTGGTCCGGTTACGGAACCGTGTATAATGACCGTTCTTTGGCGAATATGCCTTATGAACTATAAGCAACCTGATGTTCATTTAAATACTTAAGAATTTAATCATGATACATATACACAAGTTTTTTAGTGATTAATGATGTCTTAGAGGTGTTTAAGATAACAATGGTAAATATATTTGAAAAATAAGTCTTTGAGCATCTGTTAAGTGCTACTAGGACCGTTGGTGAAACGGTTCGATAACCATAAGGCTAAAATTCACGAGTCAGGGTGCTATAGTTTGTGAATCGGGTTCGCCAAACCTACTCGTCTCGAGAACTCAGATAGCTACGGTTTGTGAACCGGGTTTGCGAACTGTTATCCTTTTATGCCAGCTTAAATTCAGTTCACCACGGTTCATGAACCGTCCCCAAGTGAACTTATGGTTTGAAAACTGGTTCGCCAACCTTCCATGTATTTCTGAAACTCGGACATCTATGGTTTGCGAATTGGTTCGCCAACCTACCCTGAGCAGAAATATCAAAAGTTCTGAATTTCTCTCTTTTGATGTTTGCAACATTCCCAAATGATAAAATCATTTGCATGGGCAATTTTCAATTGATCTATATTAATTCTTAAGGAATTAATTTTTTTGAACTAATGTTGTTAATGACCTTTTAACATCTATGCTTGAATCATATTTCGGAATGTTTAACACGACAAGCTTTGACTCGAAATTTCTTCTTTGTGATAAATCTACTATAAGTCATACGACATAGTCTCAAATGATATAATGGTAAGATAGTGAGTAAAATATAATGGTTCAGTCTTCACATAGATGAATAATGAAGTTCTCCCAATATCTTCATCGATCTTCGGTCTTCGAGGGTGATATGTGATACTCAACTACCAATTTCTAACCTAGTCCGGGACTTGACTTAGTATACTAGTGTTGATGGGTGAAAACTACTCCTGCAGAATTTGGTAATTTGGGGTGTGGATGAGGAATGAATTTAAACCTTTAAACAAATGCACACGCGGTGAGTGCTTGTAGATTCGAGAGATCAATCGTGCAAGTCCGGCCTAAACCAATAAATGGCCGTTCCGCAGACTTGTTTCGGTCACAAAGTGAAGGAGATGGGGTTGATCTTAGGGAGGGAAGCGAAGAAGGTGTTGAGATTGTGAAGGTGTTGGCTTGCTTATGACTTGTAATGAGAAAGGTGAACAGGCTTGTGATTGATGCAAGCAAGTTAGGTGTTTGAATACGTTTTTGTATTAACACTTGGTTTTCTGTCTCGTCCGAACTTGTGTTGTTGTTTGAAATAGGGCGGAGAACCTATTTATACAAGTCATTGAGCCTCATTCACGTCTCTCGTGGGAAGTGGAGGAAGTGGAGTGATGGAGTAGTGGAGTTGTGTGTCGACCAGTCTTGCCCACTTCTCCTGTTCATCTCTAACCGTCCATGACTTCCCTACACGTTCTTGTGATAGCGCGTTACCGTTGCATCTTTAAACCGCCGAGACCAATACCCCAAGTATGTATCCCAGTTTGTGACATGATTGATTTCGGAATGTGTGGATCGTGGATCCACGAAAGATAGCATGTAATCTTGAATTGAATAACTGTGTTATTCGGGAAGTCGATACTTGTGAAGTATCGCGTGTATTTTATGCAGTCTTTGCATTATAGTGTGGTAAAGTGATGTGTAATGACGCCTCACCGACTAAATAACTCGACCGGGGTTGTATAACCAAGTCTGGTGAAGTTGGACGGATGAGATGATCTTTGAGACACTCATCTGCGACCGTTAATGAATATAGGGTTTTGAAGAGGTGCGCAAGCATCACTCTTGACTTGGTCGAAACCAAGCATGGGAAGGGCTTTGGAGAGGACCGACCAGGGCATGTGTGTAGACAAAGCATGCCGGTGTGCACGTCCATATCTCACTTTCCCAAGAAGGAGCGATCTAGGCCACTCAAATTGACCGGCAAAGTTGAGTGGTTGAGATCGGTTTCTTGGCAGAAATCCATTGCCGCAAAGGAGTTGGAAACCGCATGGCATCCCTGGTTTGGGCGCGCGTTCCAAGACGACTCATCTTGGTCGGTCTTGGTCGATCATACCAGTGTGTAGGTGGTAGGCTGGTGTTCACACCTATACCTGACTATCCCATGAAAACGTGATCTAAGCCATTCAAATCATCCGGTGAAGTTGAGTGGTCGAGATCGGTTGCAATTTGGGAAGTGTAACCACGCATGTTTGGGCGGGCGTTTTGGATTAGCCGGGCATGGGATGCCTTGGCCGATCACATGAGGAGGTAGATGGGCACACGGTGGTCATGCTGGTATGACCGGCCCTTGCTTAATCTAATCTGTGACCCTCCATTCGTGCGGAGAAGATGGACGCGCGTGATGATTTGAAACCCTAATTTTGGCTTTCAAAGCCGTGCGCCACTTCTTGTTTGGGTGACGATTCTGTCACGGCCAAACATTGTTGGTCTTGACCGATTGGTCAAGTGTGTGGCGGGCCCACGGTGATCGTGTTGACATGCTCTGGGCCCTTTGAGTCTACATCTACACCCTCCATCTAAACCTGCGAAGATGGATGGTTGAGAGGCATTTTGCGACACATGTAATATGCCGCAAACCCTTATTTAGGGTTTTCCGTCCATAATGCTTGGTATGAACGTCTTTTGGCAAGCAAAGGCCAATGGCCGACCATGCGGGGTCGGCCGTGGGTATTCCATACCGCTTGGGGGTGATGGAATTGATCCGGGGTCATCCAATCATGCTTATGGAGTTGGATGACTGCGATCGAGATCATATCCGGGACCGATACGGTCGGTCAGGATGCTCAATCGGGCTAGTATAACACACCGAGAGGGGCTCAATCGGGCTAGTATAACACACCGAGAATCATCACATGTACGGGTATTTCGTACATGGTTTCATTATAGTGCTTGGAGGTTCGTGTTACTCGTAAGAGTAACACTCGGTCGTCATGCCACGCGATAATGAGTTGGAAATACAAGGCCGATATGAAATTCGCAGGAAGGGATTGTTGCCACATGCTCCAAACTGGAGGAATTTCATGTATTCAGAGAATGGGATTGTTGCTACATGCTCCATTCTTGGTGAATTAAGTGAGGAGTATCAACACTTATAAATGGCTTTATCTTTTACAAGATGTCGGCGCATGATTTTTTCGGTTTTTTACAAATTTAACCTTAAACGAAAATCCACCATCAACATTAAGTCCCCCGCCTAGCACATAATGGTTACACTATTGTGTGGTAGGCATGAGATGGTGACATACATATATACTTGAAATGACCAAGCTAAAGTTGATACATATTTACTGGATAGTCGGGCGTTGCCACGGAACCGGTTGATTCTGATTAAGGATGTGAAGGAAACAGGACTTGATCTGGTGAGTCGCTTTGGTTCCTCTTGTACATATTTGAGCTTGGCCGCTTCTTCAGGTGTGGGTGCTTTACACACTGCCGGTTGAATCGTTAGAATCCGGATGACCTTCTGATTCTCGATTAGGGTTCACAAGAAAATCTGACTCGGTCGGTGTTGAATCCTCATTCATCGGGCGTCGTAATCGTTTTAGGGTTTCCTCAGCATATATGCAGGTGTAGAGATTTTTGAACCATCTTTACGTTTTTACAGTAGAGCTTCCTTGCAAAAACTTTGTTTCCCCATCATGTCTAACAACAGTGGATCGTCTTCTTCATACCATCCAGGATCTTCCGTTAAACGTGCACGACCTGCGTCTGAGCTTCATGATCAATCCCCTGTTCGTGTTCTCCGAGTCAAGAAGATCATACCGGTTTGTCTCTTCTTCCTTTTCTGAACCATTGTTTGTTCTTCATAACGGTCGGGTAAATAATCCCTTCATTCTTGCAGAGATACCCTACCGGAACATGTGTGACGGTTATTGATGACGATGACTTAACCATTCCTCTTCCTTCAAACTCAAACACACTTACTCCTGTGAACCTCGAAGACGCTGACCTGGGTATTTCATCTCATGAATATCCAAATGCAGGTCTTTTATTCGATGTCCGCATGAAATGCTTATCCTCCAGCTACCAAGATGTCGGTGGATTTCTGGTGCGGAAGGAGTTTGTGTCTTTGTACACCAAGTTGTGGAGGAAGTACGGCCATATCGCAACCAGGAACGTGGTCCGACATTGTTCCTCCGCTTTGGTTACCGCGGTAAACTGCCTTCTTCCCATGATTCTTTGAGATGGAGAGTATTTCTATCCGCAACATTGCTGAATCAAGTCTTGAAAAGTGGGAGAACATGGTATCTACCTGTGAATCCATGAAGTTCAACGTGGGCTGGCTGCGGCAGCGTCTTGATGTCATCAAGGTTGATCGAGTTGGTATCCTCGCAAACGTTGTTCCTGCTACGAAAGCTATCTTGGAAGAGGAAAAAGCTCGCGCGAGAATCGAAAAGGTGGAGCGGACATGCGGGACTTGAAGAAAGAACAGAAAGATATCGAGCTAGGTTGGAGATGATGCTCTCAAGAAATTATAATCTTCTGGATGGCCTCTTCTAAGCTGCACTCGACGATTATGTCAAAAGTTTTTAAACGTCTTTGCTGAATAAACTGCATTGGTTTTTTTTTTTTTGTTTTTTTGTTTTGGTGAAACAGGTTTTTTCATTGGCATATCTCTGAATATAATTGATGATTCAAACACGTAATGAAAATAAATGCCTGTATTGTTGACATGATGGACAGTGGTCAGGCATGATATGCTTTGAGCCACTTTCCATTGATAACTGCTTCCAGCTTGCCTTCGTCTACCTTAATGATCTTGTAGTAGCCGGTATTGTAAGCCTTGGTAACTGCGTAGGGACCTTCCCATTTTGGTGAGAATTTTGGTGCGGACATATCTTCTTTGGATATGTCCGGCCGTTTTCAAAACCAACTCTCCCCTTTGAAAACGCGTGGTTTCACAATTTTGTTGTATGCCCTGGAAATTCGATTCATGTACACCTGAGCGCGTTCTTCTGCTTTATTCCTCCTGAAATCCAGAGTGTCTAACTCCGCTATTCTAGAGTCAGAGACTTCAGCCTCGTTCCAATGGTCCCCGGTTGCCTCTGCAATCCTGGCTGATGGGATTCTGATCTCCGCTGGGAGAATTGCATCCGCTCCGTAGACGAGTGAGTATGGCGAAACCCCAATGGAGCTTCTAGGTGACGTACGGTACGCCCATAGTGCCATTGGTAACTGATCATGCCATTCCCTAGGATTGTCGTGTACCGTTCGACTGATGATCCGGATCAATGTCTTGTTGGTACTCTCACTTGCCCGTTCCCTTGAGGATAATAGACGGTGGAGAGAAGATCTGTTTAATGCCATATTCCTCAAGTAACTCCGTGCACCGCTTGTTGGCGAAGGAGTGCCATTATCGATGATGATATGCTTGGGCACGCCAAAGCGACAAATGATGTATTCTTTAATGAAAGCCGCAATTGTTGCTCCTGTAGTTCCCAGTAGGGGAATGGCCTCTACCCATTTGGTGAAGTATTCCGTCGCGGTTATGATGTACTCGTGCTGCTTCGATGACGGTGGATTGATTTTCCCGATAATGTCCAGTCCCAGTGTAAAATGGCCATGGGCTGCTTATAGAGTGCGAGAGGGTAGAAGGCGCATGAACAAGGTTCCCATGAATTTGGCATTTGTGACAACTTTGAACAAAAATGGCGTGCATCGTCCTCCATGGTCGGCCAATAGTATTTCTCGTGTATTTGAAGAAACAGTTTCCTCTTCCCTTGATGTTCTCCTTCGTGTGTCATGCCCGGCATGACCGGGATTTCTTCTCCATCCGGGCACCGTAGCAGATTACCTCGAAGCTCTTGCGATCAGGATCCCTTCATGGAATACGAACCGCTTGGCTCTTTGCTTCATCTTAATAGCGTCCTTTCGGCCGGCAGAATTATCCCATCACGGAGATAGGCTGATGTAGGGTTCTCTCCAATCCCCAGTGCGGTTCACATTAAAAATCTCCAATTGGTGCGGTGGTGCCTGGCAGTTTGAGCAAGACTTATGAAGTAGTCTGGATTGAGCCTCCATCTCTGGCCAGTAATAACCCGAGGCGTTGAAGTCGCCAGTAAAAGCGTTACCACTAGTGATTGTCCACAAATTTCATTGTGAACACGATCCAGTTGTAGTTGTGCTTCGTCACCTCCCGGACATCTTGACAGGAGCCATCCGGATTCCGATAATGTCAAAGATACCATGAAGCATGAAGAAGTTTTGCGGGGTTTGAGACCGACCTTCCCTTGGGAGAGTGAGCTGTTGAGCTCTCGGATGATCGGAGTTCGCCAATCGCCGGTCTTGGTGTCTTTGTATTGCGGTAGCCACGTCGATTCTATGGTTCTCCTCTTCACCGTCGGGGTTTCTTCCGCCCCCTTCAAACTTCAGTTTGGAAGCCAATGTTGCTAGGCAATCGGCGTGTTTGTTGTTCTTTGCGACCAACATGGGTTATGGTTGCATCGGCAAAGTGGTTTAGTAACCTCTGTGCTTCTGATCGGTACGGGGCCAGTGTTACTTCTTTCAATGCATATACTCCATTCATTTGATTCACCAGTAACTTGGAATCACCTCTTATCTCCAGACGTGTGACTCCTGCTTGTTTAGCTATTGAAAGCCCTATGAGGAAAGCTTCATATTCCGCGGAGTTGTTGGTGCATTCGAAGTCTAACTTGAAGGAATGTGAAAATACTTCTCCGGTTGGAGAGACTAACACCACGCTGCTCCTCAAGATTCTGCTAGGGGTAGCGGAGCCGTCAAAATACAAGAGCCACACTCCTTCTTCCAGAATAGAGACGTCCGGAAATTCTCCAGGGAGTTCTTCATGTAGTCCCGTAGTGCTTTCTCCAGGAAATGCTGCCAGTAAGTCCGCAACTGCTTGGCCCTTGATAGCTCTAGGCGATGCACACGTTATGTCTAGCTCTAACATTTGGAGAAGCCATTTTCCTGTCCTCCCAATCAGGACCGGTTTTGAAAGCAAGAACTTTGCAGGATCGGATTTAGACACGAGTATCACCCTATTAGACAGCAGGTAACGCCTAAACTTCTGAATGGAATGGATTAAGGCTAAACACGCTTTTTCCGCTCTGGGGTATCTGAGTTTAGTGTCTCTCAATATTCGGCTGAAATAGTATATGGGACGTTCGATTCCCTCATCGTCTTCCTGAGCGAGTAAAGCCCCTACGGCGGTATCATTGAAGGCGGTGTAGAGGACCAGTGGCTTCCCTTGTACAGGAGACTTCATGACGGTTGGGGATGATAGTATTCGTTGAATTTTCTAAAAAGCTTCCTGTTGGGTTGCGGTCCAAATAAAGCTGGCTCCTTTCTTCAGCAAGGTGGTGAATGAGGCGGTAAGTTGGGCCAGACCAGGTATAAAACGTCGAATGTAGTTCACCTTGCCCATGAAACTCTGGAGTTCTTTCACGGTTCGGGAGGCGGCATTGTGAGGATAGCCCGAGTTTTGGCGGGTCTACCTTTATTCCTTCTACGGTCACTTGGAATCCCGAAATTTACCGAAGAGAGGCGAAAGCGCATTTCAAAGGATTCATCTTCAACTTGTATTCTCGACACCTCTCAAACACTTGCCTCAAGACATTTGTGTGGTCTGCTTTGAGCTTTTGACTTGACCACGATATCATCCACATAGTCTTCTACTTGTTTATGCATCATGTCGTGGAAGATTGCCGTCATGGCACGTTGATTCGTTCTTGCCGGCATTCTTTAAACCGAATGGCATAACGGTATAATAAAAATTGCCAAGAGGGGTTCGGAAAGCTGTCTTACTCGCATCGTGTTCATACATCCTTATCTGATTGTATCCGCTATAACCATCTATGAAGGAGAACATGCCGTGTCCATTTGGTAGCGTCTACTAACATGTCGATGTTAGGTAGAGGAAAGTCGTCCTTGGGGCAGCACTTGTTCAAGTCTCCCGAAATCTACGCAAAGACCGAATATGTCCGTTTTTTCTTCTTTACCGGGACCACATTGGCTAACCAGGTCGGATGATGAATAGGCTCGATGAAGCCGGCTGACTAGCGACTTCTGAATTTCGTTCTTGATTTGATCCTCTACTTCATGTCTGAATTGCCTCGGAGATTGCTTGATTGGCTTGGATCCAGGTATGACATGTAAGTGATGGGTGACCAATTTTTCATCCAGACCAGGCATTTCCTCGTATGTCCAGGCAAATACATCTTGGTACTCCTTGAGTAGTTGAACAAGACTCGTACGTTCGCCTGTGGATATAGTCGAACTGATAGAGACCGGCCTGGGAGATTCTTCATTCCCGATGTTTGAGTCTCGAGCTCGTCGGTTGTGGAATTGGTTCCGTCTTGTAATTGCTGTGGGGCGTCTGGTACTTCATCTTGCGTTTCATCATTCTTGAAGCATTCAATTGGGCGGAGAGGCTGGGTTCCAGTCTCTCCTGCTAATTGCTAACAGCTGCGCCAGTATATTGTTCTCCCTTTCTGATCACGTTTCACCTCAAAAGTGCGTCCTCTTTTGGTGTGAGCATGAGTTGGAGTCTCACCGGATAGAGATGGACGCCTCGTTACAACGTGTCTTTGTAGTGTTTGGCCTCCGAGTGGTGTAAGTCGGTCTCCTTCCTTGATTGAAGCCCACGTGGGTAGTGGGGTGCACGGGACTTTGTCCGATCCTCCTGTGTGGTACCTTTTGGCTCGAACAGCTCCACTCCGCATATTGGTGCATACGGAGACAATGATGCGGGAATGCGGATGACTTTCTCGTCTAGCATGGTCTTGAGCACCGGTGATACGTCGAGGGAATGACCTTGTTGTGATGAAGCCATGGTCTCCCAGGTATCATATGGTAGTCCCGGCTCCCTTTCTATGACTTCAAACCTTGCTTTTGACCGGACAGTCCCTATTGATAAATTGATTGACATACCCGTATGTCTTTGGTTTGGTTTCCTTCGAAGTCCGTCATCGTGGTAGGCTGCCGTACAATCTTGCATGGGTTAACCTTGGCTGTCCTGAGAGTCTTGAGAGTGATTACGTTCGAAGATGCTCCTGTGTCGACGAGGGCTCTCCTGAACTCTGAACCCTTGATGTGCGCGGTAACATGTAGGGCCGGTTGTGACTGCCTCCGCCATCATGTCGTCTAAAGTAAGCGTGACATTGTTTTGAGATATTTCCGATGCAGCTAGGACTTACGGACGAGAAGGAGTCGGTGTGCATCGAGCTATTTTATTAATTGCGACAAACGTCTGCGCCCGTTGATTCCTCGAGAGGTGCAAGAGTTCACACAAGCTTTCTACTAGAGATAAAACTGATCCCATTGGTCTGGTTCGTAGTAAAACTATTGATCCGAGGGGAATTAGTCCCCCGGTGTAGAAATCTCTGAATGCTCATTTCGGCGTCATCTTGATGAGGAGATCAAGTATGCCGTTTATCGCTTCTTTGATCGGCTCCATGTTCTTCGTGTGAATCTCCGTACCCGTGCTAGTTCGCTTAATGTTGGAAGTCTTCGAGTATGCCGTCGGATACACCATTAGGAGGGTATCTCAGTTGGGAGCCGCGAGGATTTGAGGCTGTCGAATCGGTCCTAAGACCAACCATCTCGAAATTGATTTAAAGGTATTGAAGAGATTGACTTTACAAGTAGAGATTAATCTCCCTTTGTGGTCGCCAATTGTTGATGGGTGAAAACTACTCCTCTGAGAATTTGGTAATTTGGGGTGTGGATGAGGAATGAATTTAAACCTTTAAACAAATGCCTTACTGCGGTGAGTGCTTGTAGATTCGAGAGATCAATCTGCAAGTCCGGCCTAAACCAAGAAATGGCCGTTCAGGACTTGTTTCGGTCACAAAGTGAAGGAGATGGGGTTGATCTTAGGGAGGAAGCGAAGAAGGTGTTGAGATTGTGAAGGTGTTGGCTTGCTTATGACTTGTGTAGAAGGTGAACAGGGCTTGTGATTGATGCAAGCAAGTTCGGGTGTTTGAATACGTTTTTGTATTAACACTTGGTTTTCTGTCTAAATGCGAACTTGTGTTGTTGTTTGAAATAGGGCGGAGAACCTATTTATACAAGTCATTGAGCCTCATTCACGTCTCTCGTGGGAAGTGAAGGAAGTGGAGTGATGGAGTAGTGGAGTTGTGCGTCGACCGGTCTTGCCCACTTCTCTGTTCATCTCTAACCGTCCATGACTTCCGACACGTTCTTGTGATGGCGCGTTGCCGTTGCACTGCTGTAAACTGCGGACCAATACCCAGTATGTATCCCCAGTTTGTGACATGATTGATATGCGGAATGTGTGGATCGTGGATCCACGAAAGATAGCATGTAATGCGGAATTGAATAACTTGTGTTATTCGGGAAGTCGATACTTGTGAAGTATCGCGTGTATTTTATCAGAAATCTTGCATTATAGTGTGGTAAAGTGATGGGTAATGATGCCTCTTGACTAAATAACTCCACGACCGGGGTTGTATAACCAAGTTTGGTGAAGTTGGACGGATGAGATGATCTTTGAGACACTCATCTGCGGCCAGATTAATGAATATAGGGTTTTTGAAGAGGTGCGCAAGCATCACTCTTGACTTAGTCGAAACCAAGCATGGGAAGGGCTTTGGAGAGGGCCAGTAGGGCATGTGTGTAAACTGACATGCCGGTGTGCACGTCCATATCTCACTTTCCCAAGAAGGAAGCGATCAGGCCCTCAAATTGGCCGGCAAAGTTGAGTGGTTGAGATCGGTTTCTTGGCAATCCATTGCCGCAAAGGAGTTGGAAACCGCATGGCATCCTGGTTTTGGGCGCGTTCCAAGGCGACTCATCTTGGTCGGTCTTGGTCGATCATACCAGTGTGTAGGTGGTAGGTGGCGTTCAGACCTATACGACTATCCCATGAAAACGTGATCTAAGCCATTCAAATCATCCCAGGTGAAGTTGAGTGGTCGAGATCGGTTGCAATTTGGGAAGTGTAACCACGCATGTTTGGGCGGGCGTTTTTGGATTAGCCGGGCATGTGATGCCTTGGCCGATCACATGAGGAGGTAGATGGGCACACGGTGGTCATCTTTGGTATGGCCCGGCCCTTGCTTAATCTAATATGTGACCCTCCGTTCAAATCTTAGGAGAAGATGGACGCGCGTGATGATTTGAAACCCTAATTTTGGCTTTCCAAAGCCGTGCGCCACTTCTTGTTTGGTGGCGATTCATCACGGCCAAACATTGTTGGTCTTGGCCAGATTGGTCAAGTGTGTAAGGCGGGCCCACGGTGATCGTGTTGACATGTTATGGGCCCTTTGAGTCTACATCTACACCTCCATCTATACCTGCGAAGATGGATGGTTGAGACTTTTTGCGACACATGTAATATGCCGCAAACCCTTATTTAGGGTTTTAGTCCATAATGCTTGGTATGAACGTCTTTTGGCAAGCAAAGGCCAATGGCGACCATGCGGGTCGGCCGTGGGTATTCCATACCCAGGGGGTGATGGAATTGATCGGGGTCATCAATCATGCTTATGGAGTTGGATGAATGCGATCGAGATCATATCCGGCCGATACGGTCGGTCAGGATGCTCAATCGGGCTAGTATAACACAAGAGAGGGCTCAATCGGGCTAGTATAACACACGAGAATCGGCACATACGGGTATTTCGTACATGGTTTCATTATAGTGCTTGGAGGTTCGTGTTACTACTGTAAGAGTAACACTCATTCGTCATGCCACACCTTTGATAATGAGTCTTTGAAATACAAGGCTGATATGAAATTCGCGAGGAAGGGATTGTTGCCACATGCTCCAACTTGGAGGAATTTCATGTATTCACGAGAATGGGATTGTTGCTACATGCTCCATTCTTGGTGAATTAAGTGAGGAGTATCCAACACTTATAAATGGTTTTATCTTTTACAAGATGTCAGCGCATGATTTTTTCGGTTTTTTACAAATTTAACCTTAAACGAAAATCCACCATCAACAACTAGAAATCAAGAAATAGTTTTGTTCAACTACATTGACAACAAGCATGAGATAGAAAAACTTGTGGGCTCAACCGAGCATTGCCCTAACAATATCTCTTATCGCTTGAATTGATTTAGCTCATCATGCATACCACTAACTCAGGCAGGATCATTCACAGCTTCATCAACATTCTTGGGCTCAGCTTGAGACAGGTAGCATGCACAGTTACATATATTTTGGAGCTAACCTCGTGTCTTAGTAGTATAGTCCATTCCCCAATGTTATTATTGGTATCATTATCCCTATGAGCCCATAAATTTCGAGCAGGGGTACGTTCGATTGGGACACCCTTGTCAGGAATTTTCTCCTCGTCTTTAGATATACCAAGATCAGAAACCGTTGTAACAACTTCTTCTGACGTTGGTGCTTCTTTAACTTTTTTAGTCGACTCCATATGAGGCAACTCATCATGAGAGTTATCATGATGAAAGTTGCTCAAATTATCTAATAAAATTTGATGATTCCATCATGATATTGGTTCTGAGATTTTACACTCGGAAACCACGGCTATCAGAAGCATAGTCTAGGAAGATTCATTCGTCACTTTTAGAATCAAATTTCCCTTTTTGTTCTCGATCCTTAAGAATGTAGCACTTGCTGCCAAACACATGAAGATAACTAAATTTAGGTTTCTTAATTACCATACCATAACTTATATGGAGTATTTAGAGTTCGGGACCATAGGTACACACGGTTATCTCTTGGATATTTCTTTGATCAAATAGCATGTTGTAAAGATAGCTTCTCCCCAAAAATTTAAAGGTAAGTTTTTGTTGTGGAGCATTGACCTGGCTATTTCTTGGATATTTTTGTTCTTCCTTTCAGCAACTCCATTAGCTTATGGAGTTATTGGTAGAGAATATTATTGAATAATACCCAGTGAGTCACAGAACTCAAATACCTTAATATCCTTAAATTTTGTTCCAAGATTGCTCCTAATTTATCTAGATGCGACCTTGTTCATTCTGGATTTTAATAACAATAAACTTAAATTCACTCAGGGTATCATTTTTGTGGGCTAGGAACTTCACCCAAGTGAATCTGGTGTAATCATCAACCATTACCAAAGCATATTTCTTCCCTCAAACAGTGAGTTTTTGGATTGGGCCAAACAGATCCATATGAATTAAATCAAGTGGAGCTTTGGTGACAATGTATTGTGACAATTTATGCAAAACTCTAACTTGTTTACCTTTTTGACAAGCACCACAAACACCAGTACTTTGGCATTGATTTTGGGTACACCTCTAACAAGTTCTTTGTTAATGATCTTGCCAAGGTGGCGATAATTGATGTGAGCGTTTTTACTTGCATAGTAGCAGATATAGCTACCACGAGTTTAGTCATAATTTATTGTGAGGGTTGAAAAAAATCAGTGAAACCATGTTGCTTTGCTGCAACAAAAGATTTTGCTTTCAAAATCGAGACAAAGGAGAAAGCAACTCATATGGCTAAACAACCTATGCATTCAACATTTCTTCTTTGTGAGGATTGAAAAATCAGTGAAGCCATACTGCTTTGATGCAACGAAATATTTTGCCTTTAAAATCTAGACTAAGGATAAATCACATAATCAATATAATTACATTATCGAGTTTAGTCATAATTTTTTGTCATGGTTAATCGCTTATTATGTGTCTTATATCTAATCCTTCCATTTCTGTCCCAAGCTGCCAGCTAGATCTTGGTAGCATATAAAAGAGAGCTTAAGATATATTATTGATCGAATTATTATTTCAGAGCAAGTAAATCCATAAATATCATACTTTAAACACGACAAATTTTGTATATTCCACCTTAGTCAAATTACAACAAAGATTAAACTGAATATCAAGAAGATAACAGTTATTCTGCCACGTATGCCATGAAAAATTACTTTTCCCAACTTATCTTCAATATCACATCCTTTAGCATTGAAGACAACTTTATGGCCTTTGTCACAAATTTGACCTACAAAAAAGAGATTAGCAGACACACCTTTGACGTAAACAATCATGAAATTCAGGCACTCCTGGAAGTGTGATCATTCCATTTTTGCTAATATAACAACAACTAACATCTCTAAAAGTTACAGGTCCTCCCTTAAAATCGTTCATATTCACGAACCATGAAAGGTCACCTGTCATGTTTCGGCAACATCCACTGTATAGAAACCACTGAGAGGGTGAGGTAGACTTTAAGGCAAAAGCTCCCAGATCGAAGTTACTTTTCCTTGGATTAGGATATTTCTCCAGGCCTTTTGTAAGTCTTTCAATATTAAACAGAAGTTTTTCAACTCTTTTGTGAAGCACTCTAACAGCTTTTAACTTTTGTCGATAGGGCTTACATGTATGTTGATAATGATTACAAGAACCATAGAACATACAGGAACCAATAGATGTGGTGGATATATCATCATGTCCTTTCGACAAAATCTAAGTCAAATCAAGTTTAACAAAGCCAAGACCTCGCTTATCTCTTGATCATCGACAATTATTTAAGCAAGAATCAAGAGTAATATGACTTAGATCCTTCAAGGAGTTAGATGTTTCTTTTTCATATTTCAAATACTTAAGTACTATTGCTAAGGTAGCCTTTGATTTAGCCAATATGACAACAATATCCTTGTTAATACGAATTTGACTATCCAACTCTTTTTGAAGAATCTTTTCTCTTTCATATCCTTCTCGGAGATCATAATTCTTGATATATAGTTCACAATGAAGTCTATCAATTTCTTTATCAATCGTTGTTTTCATGACAAAGATTATCGATGACTTTATTCAAATCAATATTTAGATTGACATCAAATGGTTTCTAGAAAACACTTGGAATCCGTTAATTGACTGATCCTATCAAAGAAAAAGATTGTCATGTCGGTAATGACATCATTAGTACACGAACCTGCTATGTACCAATTACTTACCAAAAAAAAAAAACTGTTATGTACCAATTGAAAAGGAGAGGGTACCAAGTACACCACTAACTTTTTTTTTGATAGGAGTATCAATCCGTGAAATACTTTTAATAATCAAAAGATACGGAAAAGTAAAAGCGCACACACAAGAATTTTGTTAACGAGGAAACCGCAAAAGTAGAAAAACCCCGGTACCTCGTCCATATTTGACACCAAATTGTATTAAGCCGCTACATACACTATCTTATTATTAGACATTAGACTGGAATGTAATTGAGAATGAATTCACCCTCGAAGCGATTCAGTTACAGTCGCGCTCCTTACGTCTCTTGAACCTTGCAAATCTCTACACAATTGATTCCCTTAGATGGCGTCCTTTATATCGTAAGAGTTGCTTAAACCTAAGTGAAGAATTTTGATGCCAATCTGCCTATAACAGATAAGCCTACAGTCAAACCTCGATAAATGAATGACCTTAGGACCAAGAAAAAATATTCGTTTAGCGGGGTTATTTATTTATCGATAAATGAATATTTATTCATTTAGACAATATTTTCTTAATTAAGAAGTTAAATTGTATAAGAGAAGATGTACAAATGTAGCTAGAGGGAAAAAACAATTGCAAACTGTTTCCGTCATTGTAAGATTTGGTTCGAAGATATAGATGTTCCGGAACTAGAAAATAGTGAATTAGAAGCAGATATCTAAGGATTAACTGGTGTCATTTTTTATTTGCGTTATAGAAATTTGATGGACGTCGAACATGTGTTAAACTATTTTAACGAGAATGATGCAGTTATGGAATATCCAACAGACGGAGAAATTACTGAGTCAGTAATGAATGACGAGAATGATACTGAACCAGATGATAGTAGCGTCGTACCAAATGTTTCATCTCAAGTTTCCTTTCAAGCGATGGTCACTTTAAAAAATCACTTGATACAACACTAGCAAAATATTCCAGAAATTGTGCAAGCATTGCATAAAATTAAGGATGGGATGCATTTTGGTTTGGGTGAAAAAAACAGTCATTTAACCATATATGAATCTTTATGAGTTTATTTCTACATATATTTGTAGGAGCAGAATATCGCAGCAACCTTCACTTGCGAATTATTAACGACGCAACTTAATAATGTCGCAGAAGAAATATTAGAAACGACGCAACAAATGACATTAGCTTAAATATGAGAAAGGTGTGACGGTTACGCAAAGAGTCAAGAAGACTTGCGAAGACTAACATTTGTAGACCTGCGAAATGTCGCAAGGTAAATCCGAAATTAAGGGAAATATTAGTTGTACATGAGCTGTCATCCACTATGTAATATCCTATATAAAGAGGAGAGCAGGAGAGAGAAAGGGGGGGACACATTTTGTTAAGAGAGAGATCTTTTTAGGGAGAGAGACAATTTTGTAGAGAGAGAGAGTTTATTTTCTTTATCATTTTCTTCCTCAAAACTAGATCTAGAAAACTCCAAATACTCATTAATGGAGTCCCAATGTAATACTTATGTAATTTCAATAATCATAATGAAAAATCCTAACTCCGTGGATGTAGATCATATTGATCGAACCACGTAAATTCTTGTGTCTCCATTTATAATTTTAGGATTTTCATCTCTATTTTCATATCAAATAAGTTTACATCTAGAAATTATTATCAAGATATGATGAGGGGTGTGTTGTGGGATTTCCTGCAACTACATATTGACGCTAGAAACAGGGACTAATCTTGTTGGTTCAAGAAATTTTAGAAAAATTGGCTACTGTTAGTGATGAATTCACTAGATCTACAAAATTAAGGGACGAAAATGGAAGTTTGCGTAAAGGATATTCTTCCCGAGCAACAAATTTCATTAGAATATAATGGATCTAAGCCATCACATAAGGTACAGAAAAAGGAAATATCGTTACAACCCAATGGAAACTCAATTAAACATCCATGAGAAATTCACAAATCAAGAAGTTACCAGGGGAAGAATTTGTGCATGTGCGAAAGAAATACATCTCACTAAGTATTTGATTTCCAAAGGCAAAAATGGGGATTTGGATCAAGATTTACACACTCAAACATCAAAAATCAACACGTAGAGATGAGAAGACTTGGAAAAACTAATTGGGAGTTAGGAACGAAGCAAAATCTTTATCGACAATCAATGATATGAAAAATAATAAAGTATGAGTTGCGATAGAAGTCAACAATGAAGTTGGGATAGAAGTTTCTCTTAGCTTTTTTATTGTTACAAAGGGAGAAGACATTTATCTTGGCTCATGGAATTAATCACTATCTCGCGGGAGTTCTATAAAACGTCAATGGGCGTGAAGAAGAAATACCATTTTTGAAATGAAAAGCCGCACAGGTGAAATTACAGGGTAACTTAACAAAGAGAAGGATGAAAATGGAGAAATTCTCACTTAAAGATGAAGTGATGAAGTCACAGGCAAAACAAAGTCTCATCACTTCGCAGTAACCACCCGCCTGTATAATCAGTGTAAGGAATTGATGAGTAGTAAGTTGCGGACAATCAAAAGTAAGAATAAGATTAAATAAAGAAGAAAGAAGATACAGAAGTTTCCGCGCAGCCAGCGAGAAAAGCATCATGGAATAAAAAGTTGCAGACGTAGAAATGAACCCATCATTTTGGAATTTGAGACAAGATGCAGACAAAGCTCACCATCAGCTCAGTTATCAGTTCGCAAAGTTTAGTACCTGCGACATTAATAATTCCTGCGATGTCTTCGCAGCCTATAAATAATTTTGCAGCAAGGAATTTAGTACCTTCATACTAATAATTCAGTTAACTACATCACCAGTGAAGAATTCCAACAAAGAAAAATTCCATCGAAAATTAATTTTGCGACCATCAACGAAGCATACTTCGTCAGGAGCAAGAGGCTAACAAAAATCTACAAAACAACCGAACTTCAAAGCCTACAAAGACGCACAGGGCATATGAATATGCACAGCTTAGTCATAATACAAGGAAGAAAAGCAAAGTTAGAGAAGCAACTAAGAGCTGCTAGCGAAGAACTGAAATGGAAGACGTACATATTGGGGAAATAATCAACTAGGGGAAGACCAAAGTTTGTCAAGCGAATGTAACAACAGGGTGATGCGCCAGCAAAGCAAGGTGGAACATTTTCCAGACGTCAGGGAAAGGGAAAGGCAACAAATAAAAGAAATGAACAAAGACCAATGAATACGATAGATGGAGATATTGATGAGCAGAAGGACGATCAACAAAAGGCAGTGAAAAATGAAATCTAAACCAAGCTGCATCAACAATATGCTATAAAAGGATGAATTTCCCAGCGAACCAGTTCACCCTCATATCACCAGGGAAGTGCTAAGAGAAATACTACTTCTCAAAATCCAGCGAGCAAGGGGCATGTATGATAGCGAAGAATACTAGCAATGCGAAGAACGCTAGTAGCGAAAGGAGAAGTTTCACTCATGCAGTCATCCAACAAGCAACAAAAAGAGAGCTAGCAGAGACTCACATACAAACAAATCAAAGCAATTGTACTTCATCATCTATCCAACGTGGAGCAGCAACCACTTCAGCAAATAAAATCAGCTCCAAACCGTTAGAGCTACTTGCATAGAACATTCATTCTCAATTCATCATCAAAGACCAATCAACTCGAGCAGGACAAATAAAAGGAGATCATATAATCATTGATAATAATCACCAAGAGTCGATGAAGCCTTATCGATGACGAAGAAAATGCGTACTTAGAGCAAAGATAATCGAAGAGGAATCATGAGAGATCAATGCAAAACTACTCCCACCCGTCGCATCAAAGTAAACAAGAAGAGAAATATAGTACCATTTACTTTGTTAAGAACACAACGAAGAATTAGAAAGTAGAGAGCACAACGAAGAATTTCACTAATTATAACCTCGTCAGCGCACCATGAGAAGCTAAAGCGAGTCTGTATCGTCATCTTCTATTCGCATGGAGCTATTCAAAGGAGATGACCACCGAAGGAAGTACAACTAAGGCATCAATGAAAGGGACGAAGACAGAGCAACACATGATTAAATAAAGTACCCAAAAAAAAAAAAAAAAAAAAAAAGTTAAACGGGAGAGTTAATTGCGTACATTTTAAAATCTAGAAACTACAAAGGCAATAACAAGATGATAAATGGTGCGAAGCTTCTTTGCATCAACACAAATAGGAGTACATCACGGATGGTCACGAACAAAAAGGAGAAAGCTCGGCGTCACAAGATCGAGTCTCCTCGCAACAATATTTTTACATGTTTTATTCAACTTCGCAAGAGAAGAAAAGAATAAGAAGGCAACTTCATCAACTTTATCAAAAAGAAGTTGGCACGGATGGTGAAATCGGCAGAGTATGCTTTCATGTTCGCGAGGATCGAATCCCAACTTTCATGATTTTTTGCATGTTTTTACTAGAAATGCTAGAGTCAAAGATCACATTTAAAGAACGATAGTGGTCACATTTATTCACAAACAAAAGCTAGCACAATTGGTGTTTGGCGAAGAATACAAGTATAAGGTCGCGGGTTCAAGTCTTGCCACTTTTCCATTTATTTTTTGCTGCGGCATTTACATATTCAAGAGAGATGTGTTGTGCGCCATTATACACTTCAAGAGGAATTTATGAGACAAGGGGAATTATTTCGCATACATAAGAACTAACACGATTGATCAGAGGCATGAATTTGGTATTTCATTACTTCAAAGATCTTTGATTATTTATGCAAAGAAGAGAGTTGATGATTATTTCGCAAAGAATGAATAAAATAATGATTATTTCGCAAAGAATGATTGAAAGAATTGATAGAAATGAAAGAATAAATGAAAAGAGTAAAGAAACACGAAAATTTCGCAGAGAGACAATCAATGATTTATACGAATGGGACGAACCTTTATGGCGTACACCCTAGTTCGCGAATGATATTTCGTAAGAGGAAAATGTAAGACCTAAAGTGCGTCATATAAGGGGTATCTCTTGACATGGCTTAGGGAAAAGGTTACACCGCTCACGGAACACGAGTCATGGAGATTTGGGGTCAATAAAGCCCATCCCGGAGAGATACCTTGGATTTCCAACTATATATATAAGGTTATACCTGGTTGGACGACCGAGGGTCTCTCCTAAGGAGTCGAGTGTATGACCAAGGCGCCGAGATACACGGTTGAGCCAAGAGTGCACAGGGAATTTGAAGTGTCTCGGCCATTCTTGGCAAGTCTTGGCACATCTTGCACTCGGCCAAGAAAACTCCACTTAGGGTGCAGTCTCGTAACCATAAGCCCTATAGGTATAAGGGATAAGAGGCTACGAAAACAAGCTGGTTGTTGTTAAGACCAGGATGGGAGGAGCTAGTCTTGTATGGCGATGTACGCCTCCGAAGGGGCAACCAGGGGAGATGATAAGGGCGGCACCCTCCATTAGGGAGGTGATAAGTGTCTTAAGACGCAAATGTCATGAGGCTTTATTTTCGCAAGAAAATTTAGGCTTGTCATATTTGTGCGATGATCCTAAAGAGGCAATAATACAAAACGCGAGGGTAAGGCGAGATCAATGGGTCTTTACATGAAAGTGTAAAGGCGTCCTGCGATTTCGTCGCAAGGCAGAATGTCATGGGGCTCTAAATTCGCAAGGATTTCTAGGCCTATCATATTGTCGCAATAAAAACATCCTGCAGAGTCAATAATACTAAAGAAATGATAAGGAAAGATCAATGGGTCTTTACATGAAAGTGTAAAAGGCGTCCTGCGATTTTGTCGCAATGACGAGGGGTGGCAAAATAAGACCTTTAACTAGGAAGGCAAAATAAGACCACACAAATGAGTAAGCAAATAAGCTTGCGAAAATGATTATATGTAAACAAATAAGTTTGCGAATATATACATGGAAATGAGTCCAGACAAATGAAAATAACAAAGAAGTATATTTGAATCTCTCGGGAGTGTTATTGAATCTCTCAACAACACTATTAGAATCTCTCAGAGTGTTATTCAGAATCTCTCAAAGAAGACACTATTTAGAATCTCTCGGGAGTATTATTCAGAATTTCGAGAGGTATTCATAATTTCGCGAAGTATTCATAATTTCGCGCAGAATGAGTCAGAATTTCTCAGAATGTGATTATTTTGCAAAATGTGGTTATTTCGCACAATTATTTCGCAAAATTATAAGCAACTTGAAGAGATTATACTATCGCATGAGCACAAAGCATGAGACAGAAGCAAGATGAGAATGAAGACATAACTCGCTTATTCAACATTTTCTCAAAGATTCAACCTTCATAGATAAAGAACAGAGGCAACTATGGATTACCGAGAAAACATTTTGTGTTCTTTATCTTCTCGGCAAGAATCATTTCCAAAATGGTCGTTCGCTAATGAACAACAAGAATCCTCATCAAAAATGGAGTAATAATTTCGCATGAATAGAGGCAATACTTATTACTCGCATTCAAGGATGGATACTTCATATACTTCTTCAAGGATACTTCATACTTCATACTTCTTATACTACTTCAGGGATACTTCATACTTCTTATGTATTTTGAGGATTAAGTACTTCTTATACTTCTTCAAGGATACTTCATACTTCGCATACTTCAAGGGTTATTTCGTAAAGCTTCGGAACTTCGCAAAAGAATAGAGGCAAGTACGTACTTTTCAATTCCAGTATTCTTTCGCTCGTTCCTTCATCAACAAAGATCAAAGATTCTACAACAACTGATTTTTTCTTAAAGATCGCTCTTCAAGAAATATTCAAGAAAAAAGAGGCAAGATGTAGGAGCAGAATATCGCAGCAACCTTCACTTGCGAATTATTAACGACGCAACTTAATAATGTCGCAGAAGAAATATTAGAAACGACGCAACAAATGACATTAGCTTAAATATGAGAAAGGTGTGAAGGTTCTGCAAAGAGTCAAGAAGACTTGCGAAGACTAACATTTGTAGACCTGCGAAATGTCGCAAGGTAAATCCGAAATTAAGGGAAATATTAGTTGTACATGAGCTTTCATCCACTATGTAATATCCTATATAAAGAGGAGAGCATGAGAGAGAAAGGGGGGGACACATTTTGTTAAGAGAGAGATCTTTTTAGGGAGAGAGACAATTTTGTAGAGAGAGAGAGTTTATTTTCTTTATCATCTTCTTCCTCAAAACTAGATCTAGAAAGCTCCAAATACTCATTAATGGAGTCCCAATGTAATACTTATGTAATTTCAATAATCATAGTGAAAAATCCTAACTCCGTGGATGTAGATCATATTGATCGAACCACGTAAATTCTTGTGTCTCCATTTATAATTTTAGGATTTTCATCTCTATTTTCATATCAAATAAGTTTAGATCTAGAAATTATTATCAAGATATGATGAGGGGTGTGTTGTGGGATTTCCTGCAACTACAATATTTTTATTTAAAATTTATTGATTATAAGTTTTGTTTTATTATTATATGTATTTTTTATATGGAAATTTAGTGATTATTCATTTATATTTTTATAGGGCCTTTAAGGATTCAATTTTTTTTATTCATTAATGCATTAAGCGAGGTTATTCATTTATCACCTTCGCCAAAGTCGGGACCAGAGAAAATTATTCATTTGACGAGGTTATTCATTTATCGAACATTCGTTTATCGAGGTTTGATTGTACATGGTAATGACGCGAAGGCTCTTGATGTTTGTGAGTGGGTTTATGACTCTCGCTATTATTGAGATTCAAAGAATCACTAACTTGATCTTTCGGAGTTTGTTGTTTTACGGTCTCGTCTCTCTTGTCTTGGTTACGTATGACAATGATACATTTGGTTTCACATAAGGGATTTGTATCTATTTTCTTGCATCAACTGTGCTATTTACATGGCAGAAAGTTCTTTATCATGCCTTGGCTTGTTTTTATGTGTCTGGAATAACGTTTGCTGCTAAGGTATGTACTCTACAGTTCTCCTCCAGCTTATATCAATTTTCTTTCTTTTCCATGTGATTGTCATTTATTTACCGTGACATGCAAGCTATATTATTTGATATTTATGGAACCTGTTTCTAGGTGTTTTTTCATAAACCTTATACTTGATAGATCAAGATATCTCTAGATTATATCTAGGTGATTGTGTGAGGAAGAATCAATTAAGCTATGGAATGTGTAAACACTAATTGTTGAGGAGTATCTTCTAAAGAGAATTAATGTTCTGCTAGAAGATTTTCAAGATCATCTTCTAACGAGACTCGGGGTTATGCTAGAAGGTTTACAAGAGGAATTCCTAAGAAATTCTACAGGTGCACGAATACAAACTGAAGCAGGTACTACATCTAGTCTGAAATCTGGTATCAGGTAATTGGTGTAACAACTTAAATTAGTTGTGTGTACAATCTGGACTGGGTCCGGGGGTTTTTCTGCAAGATTGTAGTTTTCCTCGTTAATAAAATCTCTGGTGTGTGTGTAATTTTTTTTTCCCGCATTATATTAATTTATCTTTATAATTGAAATATCACATGTTGTACTAGATAGTAATAACTCAACTGTAAAGAACTTACAAGACTCGTTCTTGTTGGATTCGTATCATGAAGTATAGATTACAAGGTTTGCTTTTGTTGGAATTCGGTTCGTGAAAAATTCAGGTATATACTAGGTTTACCTTGTTGTTGATGGTGGTTTTTAGCTTAGGGATAAAATCGTAAAACCGTAGATCTGACATGACGTCACTATGACCAATAGCGTATTTATGTAAGAATTACCAGGGTACCTTTTTTCTTATATACATGTGTCATGTTCCACGGCAGAACCCTTAGTATTAACTGACATCACCTCTGTATACACCTAACCCTAATTCTCTCACCGTGCCAATGGCAAACCATGCCATCCACGTCTCTGCGCCAAGGCATGCCAACCATGCCAGCTGCACCACCGTGCCAATGGTAAACCATGCCATCCACGTCTCTGCGCCAAGGCATGCCAACCATGCCAGCCGCACCATCGTGCCAATGGCAAACCATGCCAGCCACGTCTCTGCACCAAGGCATGCCAACCATGCCAGCCACGTCTTTGCGCCAAGGTATGCCAACCATGCCTGCCGCACCACCGTGCCAATGGAAAACCATGCCAGCCACGTCTCTGCGCCAAGGCAGGCCAACCATGCCTGCCGCACCACCGTGCCAATGGCAAACCATGCCGTACGTCTCGCGCCAAGGCATGCCAACCATGCCAGCCGCACCACCGTGCCAATGGAAAACCATGCCAGCCACGTCTTTGCGCCAAGGCATGCCAACCATGCCAGCCGTACCACCGTGCCAATGGCAAACCATGCCAGCCACGTCTCTGCACCAAGGCATGCCAACCATGCCTGCCGCACCACCGTGACAATTGCAAACCATGCCATCCACGTCTCTGCGCCAAGGCATGCCAACCATGCCAGCCGCGCCACCGTGCCAATGGCAAACCATGCAAGCCACGTCTCTGCGCCAAGGCATGCCAACCATGCCAGCCGCGCCACCGTGCCAATGGAAAACCATGCCGCCCACGTCTCTGCGCCAAGGCATGCCAACCATGCCAGCCGCACCACCGTGCCAATGGCAAACCATGACGCCACGTCTCTACGCCAAGGCATGCCAACCATGCCAGTCGCACCACCGTTCAATGGCAAACCATACCAGCCACGTCTCTGCTCCAAGGCATGCCAACCATGCCATCCACGTCTCTGCGCCAAGGCATGCCAACCATGCAAGCCGCACCACCGTGCCAATGGAAAACCATGCCATCTACTTCTCCACGCCAAAACGAAGGGTTGCAATAATCAACGACTACCCTTCTCTTCAATATACATATCTCGACCATTCAAGTTCGTCACTTAACGCACGACAACTAGCGGCCCAAGGCCAAACCCTAGTTTTGGCCGCGCCTATACCAAGCCAGCCTCTCCTTCACGTCATTGGCTGCCAAAACGATGGGTTGCAACGATCAAAGACCACCCTTTCATCTAAGATGCAGATCTTAGCCGTCCAAATTCACCAGCTGACGCAAGGCAACCTGCGGCCCAAATCCAAAACACACGGTTTGCACCTAAATGATCGCTGTCGTAGGCGTCAAAAATAAATTACACTTTCTCACTACTCAAAATATATAATGATGCAAGGGCAAGATAGGATCATTCCCACAGAGAGGTCTTGGGTTGTCAATATGTTTTGGTTTCCTAAAGATAACAAGGGGGTTTTCTGATTTTTATAAAATTAAAACTAAAATAAAAGCAAAGCACGCAAATCAAGGATGTGAAATATTGGATAAAGGTTTCATCTTCAATTGTAAACAAGTTTTGAATGTATGATTATAATTCGTATTTAATCTCGCTATCATCAAAAGCCCAAGAATACCTTATTGCAAGAATACTCCGTAAATTTCCTACGTTCATCAACACACACATTAGAGCTGCGTATGTGAATTCTACCTAAAGAATAACCTAACGCCTTGCGCTAATTAAGTTCAATTCCTAGGAGCATTAAGTTTTGAGAAATAGGCAAATCAATGCAATTGTAATACACGCGCACACAATTCGAACAAAGGTCAATTTCTACATATGACTACAAGGATGTATCACTACAAACCATAATCATATCATGCTACTCGTATTCAAGGTTATCGCTCGATGATGAACCCTAAATTAGCTATAGATATGGATCTGAGTTCAATCAATTCTAGACTTAACTAAACAAACATTCAATCATATTGCAATACATCAATCATGCAATTATTATAACCCGTAGGAATCAAACGATAATATTGAGAGAAAACTAATTCATAAAAATCATAACTTGGTATCCAAAATCCAACTACATCTTTAACCAATAAAAATAGATCAACTACTTGGGTTTTTTGAAATCATCACAAAAAGTTTAGAAGAATCTATCATGTGAAACCCTAGAAAACAAGTAGAAGCCTCCCTAATGGAGATTTTTTTTTTTAGGTTTAGAGAAAGACTTTTCTATTTATATGCTTCTCCCATTCCAAAAGGATACTCTTTCCAATATTAAGTCTTCTCAAAAAACATCTCCAATTAGTCCACACATAGCCCATGTGTGGAAAATACCCGTGTGAAAATCTATGTCCAAAATTGTTCGACGGAATTGCTGACATCATCGCCGGAATCCGGTCGTCGGAAAACTATCTCCGACCACATGAATTCATTCCATCTCCCTGAGTATCGCCTCTTAACAGCAACATCAACACCATGCCAACACCTAACATCACCGGTGCGGTCCCCTTGCATCATTTTTTTGCACCGATTCTTGCATTCCCAAACATCACAACTCACCGCTCCATCTTCTATTGAATCTCGGGCACCAACAAAACCTCCATTTCATGACTCCGCACAACCTTTATCGCAGCTGCATCGCAACCACTCACGATACTCTTCCACTCGTTCAACTCGATTCTCAATCGAGCCCTTCCAGGTTGCGCCATAATCCTGGCGGAAAAGTACCAACACAATTACGGCTCCATCTTCTTGGAAGATTCAACTCCCAAGATCGGGCAAAGAACTCATGTATATCAACACAACCCATTTGAGACAACAACGGTCACCAAATGTCTTTCTTTGCTATTCCATTCAACATTCACTCCATAAGTCAACAACATCATCAACACAGAATCAAGTTCTCAAAGTTCCATGCCATCAATGCAGCTCCTCCAGCGATCACTTCCAATCATCAGTCACCACCAAGCTGCAACCAAGACCACCATTCATTACCACCAGAATCGCAATACTTTCTAGCTTCAACTGCTCAAGACCCATTGTCACAGCCATTAGCAATAGCTTGCTCACTCGCACACCACCAACTTAGCCTATAACTCCAGCTCTTGCAATACCAATCATCTTTTGTTCCTCGTAATACATTCTTTGCAAACACCACCCGAGTTGGATTATTTCTCCAACCTTAGCCATCACCAACAACCCTTGTACACATACACGACCCATGACTAGTTATGGCTTGGAGACTAAACTGAAGTGGTTCAAACATTCGAACACTTGACTCGCATTGAGTGATGGTCTTGTCATGAATCAAGAAATCATCTTCAATATCTTTTCATTGCCCTGGCTCCACTCATTCACAGCAAAGCCATTCTACCAACAATTCCAACTCTATCACAGATAACATCAATTCCACTTCTCAGCTGCTCAGCACCAGAACCCACTTCCTAACTGCACAACACTTCCAACCATTTACTTCTCAACTGAACTTCGCAACACTAACAAACTCCAATTGCGGTCCCATTTCTCCCTGTTCAATTCATATAAAACCTGAAGCAACCACCACTCTCAAGAACACTTGTCATGGCATCAAAAGCATTACCAATCCAACCATCACCTACACTGAACTACTCCAATTCGAATGGCAGTAACTAGTGCATCTTCTTCAATCTTTTAGTTGTTCCTGGATTAGGAAATTCTGCAAACACCTGCTGTGTGCTACTCTGTTGATACATAATTGATCTTGTCATTGATTCCCAAGCTCTTTTAATCTCCTTCCCTGCAAGCATACAAAACCCATTCAATCACACACAATCAACATTCATAAATCTCAAGCAAAGCTTCACTTATTTATGCTAATTTCAGGGCTTCAAAACTCTGTCCAAACCCAATTTCAATCTTCATTGCAACAGCTGCAACAATCATCTTCACTGCCATTCTTCCATTTCTCAAACCCTGAGAACAACCCCATCTCACTGGAAGCAACTGTAAACTCCAATTAATCTGAATCTCATGGATCTATCAGCACTGACCCATCTCATCTCAAGAACGAGCTTCTAATCTCGTTAATTCATCTTCAACTAGCTTCAGTTCTCCTGTATTTCTTCTCTTCAAATACGAATTGCAGGAGCAACCCATCTCATATTTTTACATCAATTGCTTCATAGAAGCGTCAGACTCCACTTCTCAAACACGAATTCAAATAAACCCATTCTTCCTGATCCTCTCAACACCATAACAAACACCATCTTTCATCATATAAAACCTTAATCGAACCCTAACTTCTTTAAATCCTGAGAACCCTAATAAAGCCCCCAAATTCATCCTCTCTGAACTTGTAATCACAACAACAATATCATGAGCTTCTTCTCCTCTCAATCTCAGTTCAGAAACAGATCATCTTCTCGATCTCAGTCAGCAACAGCCGCGGTTTCATTTCTTTTCTAATTTCCATATGCAAATGATTGACTTCTCTCAATTTTGAGGGTTTTGTGTAGGAATGAGACTGGCTATACCAACTCCGGTGAACTAGATAGGGGGTACTCAGAATGACTCTAGGCACCCATAAATATGATAAGTGCCAACCAAATGGCAGCCCTTTTATTGACTTGGCTCGACTCCCATGTCACTAGCCTGCGAAATAACGATTCCACTCTTTATGCTCAAAATGGATGATTTCTCATTCTTTTGCTCCAAATGACTCCAAAACACCTATAAAACTCAAAAGCAAATATAAGATACATAACTCACAAGAAACTTGCAAAGAAAGCATAAACAATAGATATAAAATTAGGTGTTTTACAACACCTATCAAATTCCCCCACACTTAGACTTTCCTAGTCCTCAAGCAAATCAAACAAATCTTATTCTAAAGAATACATACAACTCCGTGTCGTCGAGGATACGGTCACTTTTAGCATAAATAACAAGCCTTTAAACCACTAGGTGTCCCTAGTGGACGAGTTATAGTCTCGTGAGGGTTTACTAGAGATATACCCACAAACCTATATTTCCAACTTACTAGTTCTCCGTGATAATAGCATCCAAAGCGCTAAGAAGACATAGAGATTCTGCACACTAGTCATAAGAAGTTAGACACATAAATGAACACAATCTCATCCTTAAAAGTTGAGAGAGAAATAACCATCCCTTATCGAAAGAATTCGGGTTCGGAGTGATCAAAAGTCTCGACTCTGCCTCACAAGAAAGGGTTTTATGAAGTTGCTCTCAATAATAAATAGCTTTTATGGGTCACACATGTGTCCAGGTAGGAATGAAGAGAGAATCCTGCGACACGTTGAATGGTAGGAAGGCAAAACCCTCCGAATTGTTTTGAAAACCCACATCTTTTAATATTTTGAAAACCCATTTTTCTGACGATCTCTAAGAAAGGAAATCAACCATTTATCGAAGGTGGGAATATGCTTACTTACCTCGTTATCCGTTCGACGTGCAGTTAGCACCACTCTCACAAAGATCCATAAACGTCTTGATCTTCAATCGGTGTCTTCATCTTCGTCTTCGGTCTTCAACTCTTGATGATAACTCTTGAACTTCGTATAATCTTGACAATGTAACTATTTTCCTCTAAATCCTTATTGCTTGAAACTTCATTGTAGATATTCCTTCTTCCATTGGTTTTATTGAAAGAACAAAACTAAAAACGAACTATAAAAACTCAAAATATGATACAATGAATTTTTCTTGTCTTTTTTTTTCTTTTCTATTTTTTTTTTCTATTTTTTTTTTTATTTTTTTTATGAGACAAGAAAAATAAAACAAATACAAAACGAAACAAAACAATAAAACTAGTAATGAACCTAAAGAAATTTTCTCTTGTCTTTTTTTTTTCATTTTTTTTTTTGAGACAAGAGAAAATAAAATACAAATATGATAAAATAAAATAAAAATATAAGTACAAAGGCCATGGTGTAAGTACTTTACATCTTGATTCTTCACAACTTGTATGTCTTGATATCATAAACTTCTCGAACTCCCATCTTGATAATCTTCGCTCTTGTACATAAAGTCTTCCACTTGTAAAAATTCTGCTCCTTATCTTGTTGCTTTACTTGAATCTGAAATCTGCTCATTTTTGTATTGTTGCTTGTAAAACTTGAACGTCTTCAACTTTCCTTCGAATTTGTGATGCTCCTCTTGTTGATTATGATGGTGTTTCTATGGACCTGTTGGTGTAGAGAGATAAAGTGGATGGTGCTAACTGCGAACAAGATTACAAGTGGTATGTAAGTTAGCAATTCGATGTCACCATCATGATTGATAAAATAACACTCAAGAGATCAAAATAATGCTTCTATGGTGGGAGGTTGGGCACCTCACCATTCTGCCCGGAATTTACGTACGGTGACACACACTCTAAAAGCACATATTTAGACGGGTACAAAGAATTGAAGGTCGGTGCCTCACATTATGTAACATGGGTAGTCTCCACTATAGGGGACCACTACTCTAATACCGAATTCAGTCTACACCTTATTTGCCACTGACATGGTTAAATCCAACTTTAACTCTCATACAAGTAAGAAACCCAATCACGTTCTCTGTCATCTCTAAATTCAGTCACTCTTATGAGATTCTCGATGTAATCTTAGCGACATGTATACTATGTGACACTAAACTAACTACAAGTTGGAGTTTTTTTTATTCAATATCTACACAAAAGTTGAAAATTTATGAAAAATTTACAATGCAAATGCTTAACCACTCCCCCACACTTAAACTTTACATTGTCCTCAATGTAATTGAATCGTCCAAAGAAAGTCAAGGTGGGAAATCCTACATGATATGCGACAAGAAATCAGAAAAAATAAATACAAGACAAGAAAAAGATAAAAACAAGACAAGAAATACTCATCGTATGGGTTGCCTCCCATGCAACGCTTGGTTTAAAGTCGTCAGCCCGACTATCAAGACGAATTCCCCATACACCAATAACCTGAAAAGTTGAGGATCCTTCCATAGAACCTGTTTTGTAAACACTAGCTTCACACAAATATTAGTAATATAAAACAGAAATGAAGTTATTAACCAATAAAAGTTTCCCCCACACTTATTCTTGTCCACACTTGGAAGTGTATAAAGAATATAAAAGTCGGGGACTACCACGGTTTCTTGTTCCAAAACCTGCATAGTATGAGAATCAAATGTTTCTAATGGAGGAAATCGAGAAACAAAGTCATTCAATAATATTCTCGAAGCACATACATTCAAACCATTAAGAGGTAAAGGAGAAGAAACAATATGCAAAGGGTTAGACAAACCTATCACAATCTCTTGTATCACGGAATCCTCTTCATCCTTGAAAAACTCAAGTGAATTATTCACCTCTTGTATATCATGGTCCTCTATCAAACCTTGCAACCATTCTTCGTCCGTTTCTGCCTTAACCAAAGTCTCGACATAAACATCATCATTACAATCATTTGCAAGCTCAATTGGGTCTTCCACAATATTGGTCATATCGGTTTCATTCTCAACACACTCCTCTTTGTTGTAAGGCACACACTATTTTGCGGATCCAAATCTCGCTATAAGGAACTTTTTTAGAACACTCTAAAATGCATCATCCTCAAGCTCCACCCCTTGAATAGGCTCTTGATCATTATTAAGATCAATGCTTCTGTAATCTACACAAGTGTCGACATATTCCTCTTCGTCTTCACCTTGATCGCAAAAAGACTCCATTGTACACTCCTCGGGGATGTCACCATAAATTGGTTCAGGCGATGTATTTTCATAATAATCATCACTATCATAGTCAACATAAGATTGGTCCTCGCTTGAATTTAGTGTTGCTAATCTCGAACTCATCCTTTTGAATAGGTGAATGATCATTATTACGATCAAGAGTTGAGTTAACTAAACAATTATTAACGAAAGTCCCCAAAGGTTCGCCTTTTTCAACATAATTATTCATTTCCTCTCTGTATTCATCAATGCCCTTTCTTACGCTTCGGAAACACCTCTTTGAAGCTCTTGGAGTGATCCATCCAAATTCTGGATATAGTGTTCCATTTGTTTGTAAAGCTCATTCGACAAGGCAAAAGTATAATTACTTACTTCAGTATTGCTAGGCCAATTATATTCCCTTTGAATGGGTGAATGATCATAACTACGATCAGAAATTGGGCCAAACATACTATTAGCATACTCGATCGATGAAACTGGCTCCATGCTTGGTTGTCTACAAACTGACTCCATGCTGACCATAAATTATTGCATCTCATCTACGAAACTCGAATAAATATTAATAAGAGCACAAGTATCATCCCCTCTTTGTGGTTGCTCACTTACACTCCCACAATAAAAAGGTTGATATGTATGAGAACAACTAAAAGGGTACGTGGAGTATTTACCATAACCAAAGGATTTGTTTTGATTGTACTCCCCGTAAGGGTGATAGTTGTCATGTCGTTGAGGTTGAAAGCTGTATTGATTGCTCCGATATGCTCTGTCCATAGAAATTGGTACCTGAAAAGAGATTCTCAAAACTCGGTTAAGAACCAAAGAATAAGAAAAAGTAAAACAAAACTAAAAACAAAAATAAGAAACGAAAAAACAAGTGACAACCGCTGCCTCCCCGGAAACGGCGCCAAAATTTGATCACTGTCGTAGGCGTCAAAAATAAATTACACTTTCTCACTACTCAAAATATATAATGAAGCAAGGGAAAGAAAGGATCGTTCCCACAGAGAGGTCTTGGGTTGTCAATATGTTTTGGTTTCCTAAAGATAACAAGGGGGTTTTCTGATTTTTTATAAAATTAAAACTAAAATAAAAGCAAAGCACGCAAATCAAGGTTGTGAAATATTGGATAAAGGTTTCATCTTCAATTGTAAACAAGTTTTGAATGTATGATTAGAATTCGTATTTAATCTCGCTATCATCAAAAGCCTAAGAATACCTTATTGCAAGAATACTCCGTAAATTTCCTACGTTCATCAACACACACATTAGAGCTGCGTATGTGAATTCTACCTAAAGAATAACCTAACGCCTTGCGCTAATTAATTTCAATTCCTAGGAGCATTAAGTTTCAGAAATAGGCTAATCAATGCAATTGTAATACATTGCGCACACAATTCGAACAAAGGTCTATTTCTACATATGACCACAAGGATGTATCATTACAAACCATAATCATATCATGCTACTCGTATTCAAGGTTATCGCTCGATGATGAACCCTAAATTAGCTATAGATATGGATGTGATTTCAATCAATTCTAGACTTAACTAAACAAACATTCAATCATATTGCAATACATCAATCATGCAATTATTATAACCCGTAGGAATCAAACGATAATATTGAGAGAAAACTAATTCATAAAAATCATAACTTGGTTTCCAAAATCCAACTACATCTTTAACCAATAAAAATAAATCAACTACTTGGGTTTTTGGAAATCATCACAAAAAGTTTAGAAGAATCTATCATGTGAAACCCTAGAAAACAAGTAGAAGCCTCCCTAATGGAGATATTTTTTTTTTAGGTTTAGAGAAAGACATTTCTATTTATATGCTTCTCCCATTCCAAAAGGATACTCTTTCCAATATTAAGTCTTCTCAAAAAAACATCTCCAATTAGTCCACATAGCCCATGTGTGGAAAATACCCGTGTGAAAATCTATGTCCAATATTGTTCGACGGAATTGCTGACCTCATCGCCGGAAAACTATCTCCGACCACATGAATCCATTCCATTTCCCTGAGTATCACCTCTTAACAGCAACATCAACACCATGCCAACACCTAACATCACCAGTGCCAGTCCACTGCATCATTTTTTTGCACTAGTTACTGCATTCCCAAACATCACAACTCACCGCTCCATCTTCTATTGCATATCGGCACCAACAAAACCTCCATTTCATGCCTGCACAACCTTTATCGCAGCTACCTGCAACCACTCACGATACTCTTCCCAGCTCAGTTCAACCTGATTCTCAATCGAGCCCTTCCAGTTGCGCCATAATCCATGGCGGCAAGTACCAACACAATTACCAACTCCATCTTCTTGGAAGATTCAACTCCAGTACTGGCAGCAACTCATGTATATCAACACAACCCATTTCAGTCACCAACAGTCACCAAATCTGTCACCTGCTGCTCTTTCATTCAACCTTCACTCCATAAGTCAACAACAGCATCAACACAGACTCAAGTTCTCAAAGTTCCATGCCATCAATGCAGCTCCTCCAACGATCACTTCCAATCATCGGTCACCACCAAGCTGCAACCAAGACCACCATTCATTACCACCTGTAACTGCAATACTTTCTAGCTTCAGCTGCTCAAGACCCATTGTCACAGCCATTAGCAACAACTGCTCACTCGCACACCACCAACTTAGCCTATAACTCTAGCTCCGCAATACCAATCATCTTTTGTTCCTCAGAATACATTCTCGCTGGCAAACACCACCTGAGTTGGATTATTTCTCGAACCTTAGCCATCACCAACAACCCTTGTACACAGACGCCTGACCCACAGCTAGTTATGGCTTGGAGAATAAACAAGAAGTGGTTCAAACATTCGAACACTTGACCTGCACGAGCTGATGGTGCTGTCATGAATCAAGAAATCATCTTCAATATCTTTTCATTGCCCTGGCTCCACTCATTCACAGCAAAGCCATTCTACCAACAATTCCAACTCTATCACAGATAACATCAATTCCACTTCTCAGCTGCTCAGCACCAGAACCCACTTCCTTACTGCACAACACTTCCAACCATTTACTTCTCAACTGAACTTCGCAACACTAACAAACTCCAATTGCAGTCCCATTCTCCCCTCGTTCAATTCATATAAAACCCAGAAGCAACCACCACTCTCAGCAACACTGTCATGGCATCAAAAGCATTACCAATCCAACCATCACCTACACTTAACTACTCCAATTCGAATGGCAGTAACTAGTGCATCTTCTTCAATCTTTTAGTTGTTCCTGGATTAGGCAATTCTGCAAACACCTGCTGTGTGCTACTCTGTTGATACATAATTGAGCTTGTCATTGATTCCCAAGCTCTTTTAATTTCCTTCCCTGCAAGCATACAAAACCCATTCAATCACACACAATCAACATTCATAAATCTCAAGCAAAGCTTCACTTATTTATGCTAATTTCAGGGCTTCAAAACTCTGTCCAAACCCAATTTCAATCTTCATTGCAACAGCTGCAAAAATCATCTTCACTGCCATTCTTCTATTTCTCAAACCCTGAGAACAACCCCATCTCACTGGAAGCAACTGTAAACTCCAATTAATCTGAATCTCATGGATCTATCAGCACTGACCCATCCCAGCTCAAGAACGAGCTTCTAATCTCGTTAATTCATCTTCAACTAGCTTCAGTTCTCCAGTATTTCTTCTCTTCAAATACGAATTGCATGAGCAAACCATCTCAGATTTTTACATCAATTTCTTCATAGAAGCGTCTGACTCCCTTTCTCAAACACGAATTCAAATAAACCCATTCTTCCGGATCCTCTCAACACTATAACAAACACCATCTTTCATCATATAAAACCTTAATCGAACCCTAACTTCTTTAAATCCTGAGAACCCTAATAAATCCCCCAAATTCATCCTCTATGAACTTGTAATCACAACAACAATATCAAGAGCTTCTTCTCCTCTCAATCTAAGTTCAGAAACATCTCATCTTCTCGATCTCAGTCAGCAACAGCCGCGGTTTCATTTCTTTTCTAATTTCCAGATGCAAATGATTGACTTCTCTCAATTTTGAGGGTTTTGTGTAGGAATGAGACTGGCTATACCAACTCTGGTGAAGTAGATAGGGGGTACCCAGAATGACTCTAGGCACCCATAAATAGGATAAGTGCCAACCAAATGGCAACCCTTTTATTGACTTGGCTCGACTCCCATGTTACTAGCCTGCGAAATAACGATTCCACTCTTTATGCTCAAAATGGATGATTTCTCATTCTTTTGCTCCAAATGACTCCAAAACACCTATAAAACTCAAAAGAAAATATAAGATACATAACTTACAAGAAACTTGCAAAGAAAGCATAAACAATAGATATAAAATTAGGTGTTTTACAACACCTATCACTAAACCCTAATTTGGTCGCGCCTACTCTTTGACAAGGCCATGATTCAACGCTGGCTACTACAAACGAAGGGTTACAATAATCAACGGCTAACATTTTCTTTGAGATGCAGATCTCGACCACACAAGTTCGTCACCTGACGCATGGCAACTTGCGGCCCAAAGCCAAAACACACGGTTTGCACCTAAACCCTAATATGGCCGCGCTTACTCTTTGACAAGGCCATGCTCAACATTGGCTGCTAAATCGAAGGGTTGCAATAATCAACGGATACCCTACTCTTTGAGATGCAGATCTCGGCCACACAAGTTCGCCACCTTACACATGGCAACTTGCGGCCCAAAGCCAAAACACACGGTTTGCAACTAACCCCTAATTTGTCCGCGCCCACTCTATGGCAAAGCCATGCTCAACGTTGGCTGCTAAAACGGAGGGTTTCAATAATCAACGACTATCCTTCCCTCTGAGATGCGGATCTCGAGCGTTCAAGTTCGCCACCTAACTTACGACCCAAAGCCAAAACATCACGGTTTGCATCTAAACCCCAAATTTGGCCGCGCCTATTCTTTGGCAAAGCCATGTCGACTCTACCATGGCCACTGGCATGCCACCATGCCACACGTAACACCTTTCTAAACGTTTTCCCATGAAAACACTTGAGACATCTAACACATGTCACAAACTGGGGGATGCTCATAAAGGGTATTGGTTTGGCGGTTTACAGCGTGCGACGTACACTACGCACGTTACATGAAAGTGTCATAAGAATGAGTCGGTTAGTAAATACAAGGTATAATGGTGAAACGCTCCTTTCATTATGGAACATCAATTCCAGGCGTTACCCATTTATCACCTCCTTCCACTTTACTCAGCCGTTTCCATTTTCTACGAGACCATAGTACGTTATGTTACGACTTGTATAAATAGGTCTTACCTATTTCCACCAAACAACCACTTTAAACCACAACAAGTTCACTTTCCGATACAAGTCAAACAAGAGGATAAAACTAACACTTTCGTCAAAACCACGGCCATTTCTAGCTTTATGCAGTTGATATCTCGAATCTAAAGTACTCCTTATGCTTTCACAACAAATTAATTAATACTTTACTACCTAATTAACTAGTAATATAGGGTAGTCAAACAATCCCACGAGGAGCACGAGATTCTAGTTGTAAAAATTGTCACAAAAAGGGGGTGTAAAAAGCAAAAGAAAATAAACAAAACAATTAAAAGATAAAGTTGAAAGCAATAAGAGAGACGAGATCAAGGAATCAACGAAACAATGAATCAAGTTATGTTCTTTTCTACTTGTTATTAGTCACAAATTATCACCAACCGTAGGTAAAACTAGCTAACTAAACCCTAAATCTCACGGGACACCTTAAGTTTCACTTCTAATCACCAAGCCACCTAGAATTAGCTCAACCTAGATGTAACTTGGCTCATGCATTAAGTTTTATGAATTTCTTAGGTTGATATTAGTAGTTAGACTCTTAACAAGGTCCACTTTTCTTGTTTTTACACACAATTGCTCCACTTTAATCCCTTCGAGGTCTCGTGTTTGCTACTTATGTAAAGAGTCAAGAAACGATTACTTATCTCCTAACTTTCACTAGCTTTAGATTAAATCAACAAATCAATTTAGCATGCATTCTAAACAATCTATCAATCAATCATGAATGTCTTTAAGATCTATTAGTAAAAACAAACGATAATTATGTGAAAAACTTCAAGATAGAATTTGAAAACAAAAACTCAAAACATAAATTAAGAACTAGGAATTCATCCTCAATCAATAAATTAACTACTCACGTTAAAGAGTTCACACAAAGAATAAGAAAAGAAAAGAATTGTGTGTGTAGAGGTTTGGAAAAGATGTAGAAAACTATTTATAAGCTTCAATATTCTTTCTTCTAAGGAGTAGAATCCTTTTCCTTTTGTAACAATTTCCAAATCCAAGCTTTTCTCAACTCTTCCACCTTCTCTTTCCAAATTTGAGTCCATTCTCCATCCAATTCATAAAGTCTTCACACCCATGAGAAGTCCATAGAAAATTCCGGATTTTTTGCTCACGGAAACCGGGATTGTGGCTTAATTTTTTCGGCAACCCTCGTCGAGAGAATATTCGACGGAATATTAAATCCTCGGTCCTCCGTTAGAAACAATTGGCATTCATCTATACATGCATTTCTTATTCACAATTACCACCGATGGGATTTATTGGCTTGTATCGCCGACTTCCCTTACATACGCCTAGTCCACTCCTTCCCCGACCATTCTATCAATTCATTGATTTCATTATCACTCATATCACCCAACCTCAAACCCCAAATCTCGCCAGGCATTAATACCTCCAATTGACAATCCAAATGTGCCCCAGTGCATTATTTCTCGCTAGCTCTTTTCACTGCAATGTTGAGACCAAACCACTCATTCTCGCAAAACCGATTCCTCGCCACGGACTTCCAAATTTGCCCCGCAATTGATCGCACTCGCAATGCCATTGCTCGCATCTCCATCTCGTTATTCCTCCAGCTTCTTCCATTCATAAGCATCTCGGGCTCATCCCCGTGACATTCCTAACACATTCATCTTTTCAAAGATCAATATCTCATCTCCGAGTTTAAATTGCACCAACAAGTGCCACTCAAGCTCAACCACGCACTCCATCTCCCCGAATCATTACCACCGCTTCTCTCGATTCCTTATTCATCTCCAAATCAATAGCATCGTGGTCTTCAAACCCTTAAATCAATTTAGCTCTTTGATTCACATCATCCACTCTCGATCCGCATCTCTCTTCATTCATAGCAGGCAGATACAAACCCATCTTCTTTACCATCTCAAACTCAATCTCTACCTCACAATCCACCACCAACCCGTCACAGATTCTCTTCTTCTCGTGTATCGATTTCACCTTCTACATCTCCCCGAGCTTTATCTCCACCTAAAGCAAAGATCGTGCTCAAACGAACCCTAATCTCACGCCTACCTCCCGATCTCTCCTCTAGCCGCTTTAAATTCAGTGAATGAATGATTGAGAGATCAACATTAGTACAACCCAAAATGTGCTATTTTCACTCCCTTCTTTTGGATAAGGGACACCTCTTGACCTCCCCTTAACCTTGGCTGGGCTCCATATAGTATTCCCTCCTTCGTGAAATGACAATTTTACCCTTTTTGCTCAATTTGAGTGATTTCTTCTTCTTTTCCTCCGTGCGACTCCAAAGTAGCTATAAACTCAAAAACAAGCGTAAAATATAATTTACACGAAAAATAGCAAAGAAAGCATAAACTACTAGATAGTAAATTAGGTGTATTCTACACCTATCACCTTGCAATACATTGTTTAGGGTTTAAACTTAGTTTCTCACCCACTCACGCGAAATTACCGAAATCAGCAGAAACCGTTTTCACCCTCAAACAATTGGCGACCACAAAGGAGGATTGATCTTTCAGTCAATTTTCAACTCTCGATCTCATCGTTTGACTTAGATCTCGGAACGGTACTAACGAATGATCCTCTCAGAGATCAACGACCCAGTTACCAGTCGTAACAGTTACCAGGTGTAATACAACAAGAGCTGACTGGGAACTCCCAAGGTGGAAAAGGCAAAAAATCCGCTCAGGATCGGCGACCCAGTCATCAATAATCACGCAACGAGGAACAACTGGGGACTTCTCAAGGCAATTCAAAGCCGCCCATAAAACACGGACTTGCGGTTTGGGATCCGTTTTATTGAAGCAGGTGATAAAAAAAAAGTCCGGTCAGGATACATAACCGATTACTATGGGTTTCCACGTTGAAACAAAACACCATGTTATACCCAAGTTTCATCTCATACTTTCCCGTCATGCAACATTCACGGTTTCATGATTTTCCTAGATAATTTGCTACCTACACTTGCAACTCAGACTTTAACATATCAAAATACCATTATCCCAAAATAATCCAAAAACTCTTATAAAAAACAATCATCTATCAATCAAAAAAAAAAAACCCGAACCATAAACTAGGCGTTTCTTTGCCTTTCAAAAAAAAAAACTAAGGAAAGGAGTTTCGGAAAAGTAACACACTCAAGGAAAATCACTCAACAGCAGCTCGTTCTTCTTGGAGAAAACGTCCCTCATATCTTGAAGGGCCGTCTGTTTCAGTATCAACTCCTGAGATAACTTCTCCAACTCTTGGGACAACTTAGCAACCTCCGCCTCCTGATGAGTAATCGATTCTGCAGAAGGATCGTCGACCGTTTCAGCTTGCAGTCTTTGGATCTCGGAAAATCCCTTGCAGAACCAGGAAAAATTAAATTCAAGGTCTACACACATATCCCGGTGAAACTTCCAGCTCGTGATCACATCTCCAGAAACAGTGTGACCAGTCACGTTGCACATATGATAAATCGAAGATAAAGCTTCTTCCACACGCTTGACTAATGCAAATCGTCTAGTAAGCTTCTTGTTCGTGGTGATATGTCCGTACTTTTTCCATATCCTGGTATACAACTCTGCATGCTTAGCTGGAACGCTGAAGCCTCCAATCAACACATGATCTTCGTGAGGAGTCAAATATGGAGGCACAAAAATGGCGCCCGCAACCGAATCTGTGACTGGCAAAGGATCCCTGACCACGATTACACCGACGGTCGCCAAAGTACTTTCCACCACCTGGGTTTCAGAGCTGTCAATATCCATTTCCAAATCACCTGTGGGCGCGGTTTCCACGATTGTACCTTCGTTGCGGTGAGTCTCCACCTCAAGGCCGTCTCTAGAAATACTTCCTCCCTGTAACGCTACATTTTAGTTTTGTTCCAAAAACAAGAGGAAAAGGAGGAGGAGAACGCGTAAACTTACCAACTCATTTGCGGGCTCGCCAGAAAAAGACTCAGCATTACCTACGGAGACGTTTTCACCACTGGATCCTGAACCCTTTTCTTCTTCAAACTCTCCTTCATCTTCAGGGGACTTATTCGCCGATTTCTGACTATGCGAAAGCCTAGCAAATGGGCTCGCATCGTCAAGACCCTAAGTTCGGAAATAGAAGGCGTTTAGCAAAAAAAAAAAAAAAAAAAGAGAGAGGGGGGAGAAAAACGGCGAGCTAGTATGAATCAATTGAATTTAGAAAGAGCCATGCGTACCCATGTGTTGAAGGAACTGAAAGTCACGAGAGCTGATGAGCTCGACTGAAAACCACCTGCACGGTCCTTAGGCCTCCGTTCCTTTTTCTGGGATCCATCCGCGTCCGGGCTAGGCGACTTTCATTTGGTCAAGGAAAGATCCATCAGCAGCGGATGCTTTGCCAGGACTGCAAGAGAAGGCTTACCACATGTATTCTCTGCTACAGTTTTCACAAATTGCTGGATGACGAGGAACTCACTCTACCAGAATGCGTTATACTTGGAGGTAGTCAAAGGATTTATTTCCGAAGGCAAGAAAGGGAGACTTTTACCCGGCATGAGAACACTAGCATCAAGGACAGCTGGTAATGAGTCCCCCGGGGCTACCGGCTGACGTACGAGAGGGACCCCTGGTCGAAACCCATATGCCGAGATGCCCGATCAATATTATAAGAGACTGCCAAACATGATCCTCGAAAGAAAGACGGTATATAACCAGGCATACAACTTCGCATGAATACAACCGCTCCAACCCTCATATTCCTTTCGTTAGAAAGCAAAGACATGTTCGGAGCAGAAGCAAAAGTATTAACCTGAACTATGGATGTACACACCGGGGCGGCGGGGCCCACGGACGAAAGTTGACCATGTACGAGCTGTCGAGGAAATCAACCAGTCTTGAACTAGCTCTTGGGAGCCTATTTGACCAACGAAGTATCCTCGAACCACCACAAGACTCGGGAAGTGGAGCTAACGGCTTAGGAGTGTATTTTTCGAAGTGCTCCCATAACCATGCCTGGGGGAAAGCAGCATGAACATACGAGTCCACTTTCATGTAGCCATTTGAAGCACGCATGTCCGCAACCAGATGATCCAAGTGTGTGTACAGAGTGCCGAGAAATAAGCTACCAATGGGGAGGACGACACCTTTCGCTAATTTTATGGCGAACTTGACAAGCTCTGGCCTTATCTCCTTATTACCAGATCCATCATCGAAAACATCCCTGGATAACCAAAGGGCCAAAAATGCCGCAACATGAAGCGTACTACTCTTTTGATCTGGTTCCAACCCATCATGAAAACATTGAGACACCCACCAGCTGTAGAAACACCTTGTCTCGTTTTCCTTCCGAACGAACCCTTTCGACTTCGCAATCAAGGGGCCACGTATTCCTTCTTCATCTTCCGATAACTCGATGTTGAGGTTTTCTGTTATGGGAAGATTCAATAAAACGGCCACGCATTCTAAGGAGATAGTCATTTCACCCCACCTGCATATGGCCGTGTGAGTGTCTAGATACCATCTGGAAATAAAAGCAACCAAACCTGGGATATCTTTCCTGATTTGAAGTCTTTGCCGAAGCCGCGATGCCTTCAATGATTTGCGCCTTGGTCAAGCTAGCCCTTACACGCCTCTTGACTTATCATAAATTGCATCCACTTGTCAAAGGAACGCAAAGGACTCACGGAGATTTTAAAGTCAACAGGAGAGGCGTGATACTCTTTCTTCTGAAGGCAAAACCGTATAACGTCCCCTGGCGGGACCGACCAATCCCCTCCATCACTCTTCGGACCGGTCAGAAGAATCGGCACATGACTTCTCCTGGCAGAAAATATCGTGAAAAATTTATCATCCACGTTTGGTTTAGAGTTGACAACGTCCTTTGGCACAACGGGGCTCTCCTCAGGCGACATCCTAACAGGATTTTTCACGTTGCTTCCGGTAACAAATTAACTACGCCACAAGTAAAAGAAAAGAAGTTACTACAAAGTGCACGGGAGCTATTTTGTCAACAACGAAGAGTCCACTAAGGTTTCCGCAGAAACTCGGCACACGGCCACGCCACGAAAAAGGAAACCCTAAACAACTAAGGTTTTCATGGAAAAAGGGATTGATGGCAGTCGTTTACCCATGCATGCCTACTATTGCATAATAATTGAGGTGCTCGACGCTACCGCGGTGTTCACGCTAAAGATTTCTACAAGTCCATGAGGGACTTACCTACGGCTAGGGTTTGCACTGGTATGGAGGAACAATATTTTCTACGGGTATATGGAAGGCATGCATGTGTTTAGGGTTTGCATCAACACCATGAAACAAGAAAAACAATTTGAAAAGGAAACGCTGGAAGTCATACCTGGAAAACACTCACTCACTTTATCTGCTACCGCATAGCCAGAGCGTAAGAAAAAAAGGTGTGAGACAAAAGGGAGAGACCGATCCCATTTATAGGCGCGACACTTTGGAGTTTGAATAGGGAAAGAACTTCCTGCTTGTGTCGAGAATCAGTTGGGCCCGCGAAGACATGCCAGCGCCGCACCGAGCCAAGTCGCGCCCAAGCCGTACCAAGCTGAGCCAGCGCCGCACCGAGCCAAGTCGCGCCCAAGCCGCACCAAGCCGAGCCAGCGCCGCACCGAGCCGAGTCGTGCCCAAGCTGCACCAAGCCAAGACAGCGCCGCACCGAGCCAAGTCACGCCCAAGACGCACCACGCCCGAGACGAGTCGTGTGATAGACGCGTTTATGTGTCTATTTTGGTCTCAATTATGTGTATTGTTAGTGCTCGATTTTGTAGTTATTTGATTATTTTATGTTTTTGTAGGTATTTTTGGAGAAATAAAATTTTTTTTGAGAAATCGGCTCGAAAAGTTGATAAAGACACCCAGAGGACACCTACTATTCGGACTCTCAGTTTGGATAAGGGGCACTCAATTAATAAGGGACACCCCAATTTAATATTCACACCCCTTCAGTGGTTAGGGGGAGACCACCTTCTTCCTCTTTTGAATTTAAAAATGGTATGAAACGATTTATTCCCGCATAATTCTCAGGTTGGCATTTAGAGGAGATTTGGACAAACTTCTTCACGGGAATGGATTGATTTTATCCTGTTTCATCAAAACAGGGTTGGTAAGGGAATTTTTCATGTAAATAAAGGAAGTATCCTTGAGTTTTATCGAAGCAGGGGAAGGGAAATATCGTCGGGATTCTGTTTGGCTTTGTACGTGATTTGGAAGAATATAAACTCTTTATTCAGTCAAAGATAGAAAGTTTGGGATAAATCAAACGCATGGGAGAGATTCACATAACTTGGAAACGGCGTGAAGATTAAACAGGGAAGGTGTTTGTCAGAATCGGAAGAAAAATGGAAAGTTTTCATACTTATCTCGACGAGACAAGGTGGAGAAAGTCTCGGGTAGTTATTTATATTTGGAAGTTGTGTTACGTGGAGTATGGGAGAGTTTGAATTGGACAGAGAGACGCATACAAGGGAGAAAAAAATAACTTTCCATCTTTATCTCGAAATAAACAGGGAAGTGCCGTAACTTGAGGAGGAGAGAAAAGCCAAAGATTTCATCGGGATTTAGGTGACCTGTTATGTATAAAAGGAGTTGTTCGAGGTCAGAGTCGAGGGTTGAAGCCTTGGGGTAGTTCCAGAGAAGTTTAGGAGGTTGCAGAGACGATTTCATAACTTGCAGAGAAGAGGAAGAACAAGAACACAGAACAACAGAAGAAGACAGTCGTTTATTCCGTGACTTTTACTTTCAAATTCCATACCTTTTGTCACAACTTCTGTAAAAATTAATCAAAGTTCGCAACAGATTCGTTAAGGTCTCTCAGAACAAATGGGTTCAGAACACTTATATTTGTTACAAACACGCCGCTTTATATCTTCTACTCTTTTTAATCAACTTTTGAGCAATGAAATCGACTTTTAAGCATAACTACAACATGAGAAGCTAAACCCCTTAGACGAGGCGACGGAGGAAGCCATTGTTCCATGAAAAGTGGTATATTTCTATTTTAATTATTTTTTGCAATTTTTTTTAATGATTATTTGCATGTAACTAATATTGGAAAATTGATTTTTATTGAATGATTGTGATTCGTTTTGATGGAGCATGCTTAGTTTAAGACTTTTGATGTTTCATGCTTGATGTATACAATTGTTACTTCGAAAATCTACTAGAGGCAATAAATTAGAATCACTTTAAACGCAAAGAATTGCATGAATATTGATTAGATTGAATCACTTAATTGGTCAATGGTGGAATCCTGAGTCTCGGTGCTTTTTATAATCTTGATAACAACTTCGTAAGTTTTCTATTGAGTTTGAATCTAAAATTGAATCTTCACAAGTCTGAGTTGAACGAACTTTTACTACCAATTTCTACAACAATTTAAAATCACATCAATGGTTCGTACACCGACATAGGAGTCGGTGGCCAGAGTCAACTTCAATGGTTCATCGCCCGTCTGGTACCGGAGGTAAGACTCTATCCACCCACGAATCCCCTATCAGTTGGCTTTATTCTGTGTGACAACTCACACCCCTGCAATAGAATGTCGAACTGGTATTACAATATCCAATACAACGAATATCCGACTGAGTTTCAAAATGGACGTTACTACTTTGACCATAATGTGAATAGTGGTTGGGAACATCAGCCTTTTGAAGGTTATGGTCCATACCATGGTGAGCCCAATTACTATCCATACGCCCACCGGTCATACGAGCAAAATTCCTCTCTACTAGAGTCCGCACGTAAGTTAGCTGAGTCGACACAAAAGTTACTTGAGTCGACACGTAGTTCAAATTTGAGATGAATAACTTAGTTATGGACGAAAGCAATGCAACGTGTGAACCTTCTTTCCTAGATAAAATCAGGAAGTCATGTGAGTCGACTCAGAAAACGTTGTTAGAGGCCCAGGAAAGAACTTCTCAAGATAGTCATAATTTCCAATATAGTGTTTCCAATAGTACCCTTGAAAATGAGGATAGTTATCAAGATGACGAGGATAAAATTGGCAACACTACTTGTTTAGATGAGGTTCAACCATTTTCATGTTATTATAATGATGATTATGATGAGGATAGTGTTGACGAAGAATTTGAAATAAGTAGGCATAGTGATCAGGAATTTGTTACTCCAATTGAGGTTAATAATGATAATATTTCTAGTTCAAATCCAAATAATTTTAATAATTATTCACCAATTCAAAAGGACGAGGATTTGACTAGAGATACCCCCGTTTTAGACGATGTATTATTTCATTTTGATTACGAAGCTAATAATGGTTTAGAGAAACGAGATTCTTCTGAGAATATTGTTTTAGAGTCTAGCGATTTAGAAACATTAGTCTTAGACAAAGAAAATGAACTCGTAGAGATGAGTGAGGATGAACCTTGAAATTAGGGAAGTTGTGACTGCAGACAGAAAACTCTAAGAATCAATTGACCATTTGGGACTTGACATATGTGTAGGAATCGATGACCTTGAAATTAGGAAAGATATAATATGTGACTAGTCTTTCGATATGTTAAGGAGAGTAATTGTAATTTTTCCAAACCCTTATTTCCCCTACTAATTGATGGCTGATTTTCTTTTAAACTCTAAGTTTGGGGGTGATTATCATTCTCCATGTGGGTTTTTAACTTTTTGGTATAACCGGATATTAGATATTTAAGGTCCCTCGATTTTGATATCCTTGGGACTTGACTAATATATGTGCCTCAACCATTTTAAAATATTATCTTCATACACGTTTTCCTGAACCTAGTGATGTCCATAAGGAAGTTCAGTTATTAGAAACCCATCCTCTGGTTGATGTGGTTTATTCGGGCTATGATACCCAGATTGACTTTGTTTTCCCACCAAATATTTTTCAACCAATTGTGGGAACGTATAAGTTTCAGATGTGTCAATTATTAAGTTTTGAGACTGAGCCTAAGTACTTTAGGAAATTAGTATCGACACATTTTCTTATGATTGACCGCCAGTTTCATCGTGGTCAATTGTGTGAGTCAAAACAGATCGACTTTAAGGATCCGAAATTATTTAGGTTATTATTAGGGGTGTCAACGGGTCCGGGTCCTCCCGGGTATCACTAGACCCGGACCCGGACCCTACTTATAAAGGTTGGTTAGGGTCCTAACGGTTCAGTTAGGTCCTAAATTTGTGGACCCAGAATCAGGACCAGGACTACTCCGTTTAAATACCCGGGTACCCATTGGGTCCTAAGAAAACTATTAAAAAAACCTCAAAAACTTAATATTTTTCTTTTTTTTTGGCTTGGATTTGAATAATTTTTATAAAAATTTATTTTTATTTCTTATTAATGTACTAAATAAAGATTAAATGTAAGAGAAAAATTTAAAACGAGTAAAATATCAAAGCTAAAACTAGCAAAAACATGAATAAAAGTATGAATAAACGGGTACCCAACGGATATTACCCGTTAGGACCTGTTTAGATTCGGGTCCAATCGGGTAATTACCCGTCGGGTCCTAAGTTGCTAACAGGTCCAACTTTAGGACCCGGAACCGGACCCAAGTCTACCGGGTCCGGGTCCGGTTCCGGGTAATGGGTACCCATTGACAGCCCTAGTTATTATTATGTGCTTCTAAGTTCTTATTTGAGTTTTTTACAGACTTTACAACCTGAACCGGATCTTAGCTTTGAGGAATTCCAGCACATGAAAATGTTTTATCTCGACCCAGTTATAGAGCCTGAACCTGAACCACAGCTAGATATAGTTGTCTTAAACAGGAAACTAGACAAGGGTGTGCTTTATTTGTTCATTTTCTTGGCATGTTGCAGATTCCTTTTACTTGTGATAGCTCTATTTGGTTTTGATGACCCACGTAAATTAGGCTATTACTTTATGATTTTATAGGTGACTAATCCTTTCTTAGTCCTGGTGAAGACTTTAAACTTAGCACTTCTTGGGAGGTAACCCAATATTCATGCGACATGGTAATATCTTTCCTTATCTCTTTTGCTTCAAATGGTAACAGTTTCTCCTTGTTCATGCTTTTAATTTTATCTTTAGAACATTGAGGACAATGTTATATTTAAGTTTGGGGGTATGGGAGAAACATTTGAGTTGCATTGTTAAACTCTAGAGCCTAGAAATTTATGCTTATTAAGGATGGCACTAACCAATCTAAGTGGATGGAAGCATTTTGGTTGTAGGAGTTGAGGAACCAATCTGATTAGATGGAAACATCTAAAGAGTCATAAAAGCACAGAGCTCAGGTGTTAGAATTAAAGAAAAAAACATGGTAGTTTCGCCATATCTCGTTGAATCCTTTTCACTTCTGTTTTTATTTTGTTTTCTTTAAAATATGTTTCTCTAAGTGATTAGGTGGGGCTCACGATTCAAGTTGTTACCACTGCTAGGGTGAAATAGAGTGATTGAGATAGCAAAAAAAAAGTGAAAAAAAAAAGTTGAAAAAATTGAGACCAGACCAACCGGAATAAATTCAATAAAGTCGACCACTGGTACCCTTGTATATGCCAGCTGAGTTGATCTAGAGTTAGGATTATCGACCACTGGTTCCCTTGTATATGCGGTGTGTTGATATTAGTCCGCATCAAGATCTCAGTCCATTAGGATAGGTTCATTTTGACAGTGGCCTTCAGACAGATATGAGAAACACCATTCACCTTAGTCAACATCAAAACCATCTATGTTTTTCTATATCCATCTCATAATCTATCCATGTGATTGGTTGACTCCGGTTATGATGTCCATAAACTATCTGAGTAGAGATCTGTCACTTATATATGAATTTTAGTATGCTTGAGTGCAAACTCGTGTACATCAATTGGAATTTCGCATCGTGGTACTTCCTCCCGTAGTCAATAAGTATGCCAACCAAGGAGATTCTTTAGTGCCTTCCAAGGTTCTCGTGAGATAGCAAGGGTGCAGGTGTAAAGGTTTTGTGGGTGTATCTCTTGTAAGCCCTCCCGAGACTATAACTCGGCCACTAGGGACACCTAGGGGTTTAAAGGCTTATTGCATGCGCTAAATGCAATCGACGATGCCTGCAACAGTGAGTTAGGATTTTATTTTTTAGATTTGATTTGCTCGAGGACTAGCAAATAATAAGTTTGGGGGTATTTGATAGACGCGTTTATGTGTCTATTTTGGTCTCAATTATGTGTATTGTTAGTGCTCGATTTTGTAGTTATTTGATTATTTTATGTTTTTGTAGGTGTTTTTGGAGAATAAATTTTTTTGGAGAAATCGGCTCGAAAAGTTGATAAAGACACCCAGAGGACACCTACTATTCGGACTCTCAGTTTGGATAAGGGGCACTCAATTAATAAGGGGCACCCCAATTTACTATTCACACCCCTTCAGTGGTTAGGGGGAGACCACCTTCTTCCTCTTTTGAATTTAAAAATGGCGGGAAACTGATTTATTCCTGCATAATTCTCCGGTTGGCATTTAGAGGAGATTTGGACAGACTTCTTCACGGGAATGGATTGATTTTATCCTGTTTCATCAAAACAGGGTTGGTAAGGGAATTTTTCACGTAAATAAAGGAAGTATCCTTGAGTTTTATCGAAGCAGGGAAAGGGAAATATCGTCGGGATTCTGTTTGGCTTTGTACGTGATTTGGAAGAATATAAACTCTTGACTCAGTCAAAGATAGAAAGTTTGGGATAAATCAAACGCATGGGAGAGATTCACATAACTTGGAAACGGCGTGAAGATTAAACATGGAAGGTGTTTGTCAGAATCGGAAGAAAAATGGAAAGTTTTCATACTTATCTCGTCGAGACAAGGTGGAGAAAGTCTCGGGTAGTTATTTATATTTGGCAGTTGTGTTACGTGGAGTTTGGGAGAGTTTGAATTGGACAGAGAGACGCGTACAAGGGAGAAAAAAATAACTTTCCATCTTTATCTCGAAATAAACAGGGAAGTGCCATAACTTGAGGAGGAGAGAAAAGCCAAAGATTTCATCGGGATTTAGGTGACCTGTTATGTATAAAAGGAATTGTTCGAGGTCAGAGTCGAGGGTCGAAGCCTTGGGGTAGTTCCAGAGAAGTTTAGGAGGTTGCAAAGACGATTTCACAACTTGCAGAGAAGAGGAAGAAGAAGAACACAGAACAGCAGAAGAAGACAGTCGTTTATTCCGTGACTTTTACTTTCAAATTCCATACCTTTTGTCACAACTTCTGTAACAATTGATCAAAGTTCGCAACAGTTCTGTTAAGGCCTCTGTAACAGTGGGTTCTGTAACACTTATATTTGTTACAAACACGCTGCTTTATATCTTCTACTCTTTTTAATCAACTTTTGAGCAATGAAATCGACTTTTGAGCATAACTACAACATGAGAAGCTAAACCCCTTAGCCGAGGCGACGGAGGAAGCCATTGTTCCATGAAAAGTGGTATATTTCTATTTTAATTATTTTTTGCAATTTATTTTATGATTATTTGTATGGAACTAATATTGGAAAATTGATTTTTATTGAATGATTGTGATTCGTTTTGATGGAGCACGCTTAGTTTAAGACTTTTGATGTTTCATGCTTGATGTATACAATTGTTACTTCGAAAATCTACTAGAGGCAATAAATTAGAATCACTTTAAACGCAAAGAATTGCATGAATATTGATTAGATTGAATCACTTAATTGGTCAATGGTGGAATCCTGAGTCTCGGTGCTTTTTATAATCTTGATAACAACTTCGTAAGTTTTCTATTGAGTTTACTCTAAAATTGAATCTTCACAAGTCTGATTTGAACGAACTTTTACTACCAATTTCTACAACAATTTAAAATCACATCATCGTGCCCAAGCCAAGCCGTGTCCAAGCTGCGCCAAGCCAGGTTACGCCAAACCTCTTCCAACGCCACACCGAACCGATCGCTAGCGGCTCCATTCCGAGCTGCGCAATACCTGCGGCTCCCATTTCAAGCTGACACATTGCCAAATCAAGCTGACATCCTGCATTTCAACCAACAATCGCATCTACTATTTTCACGGTCTAGCCAGTAAAAGACGCAAGTAGAATTCATGCAAGGCCGCCAACACAAGGATCACGAATTCTCAGAACACTCTCGAAAAAGGTTAGACGAATCTTCCTAGTCATCTTTCATGACCCGCCGTTTCGATTTTGTCCTTGTCTGTCACCATCTTATGCTTACCTCGCAACAACGCTCCTTTTCCGAGCTAAGCAAGGGACTTAATGTTGATGGTGGTTTTTAGCATGGGGATAAAATCGTAAAACCGTACATCTGACATGACGTCACTATGACCAATAGCGCATTTATTAAATCAATCAGCGTATTTATGTAAGAATTACCAGGGTACCTTTTTTTCTTATATACATGTGCCATGTTCCATTTAAGAACCCTTAGTATTAACTGACATCACTTCTGTATACACCTAACCCTAATTCTCTCACCGTGCCAATGGCAAACCATGCCAGCTACGTCTCTGCGCCAAGGCATGCCAACCATGCCAGCCGCACCACCGTGCCAATGGCAAACCATGACAGCCACGTCTCTGCGCCAAGGCATGCCAACCATGCTAGCCGCACCACCGTGCCAATGGAAAACAATGCCAGCCACGTCTCTGCCCCAAGGCATGCCAACCATGCCTGCCGCACCACCGTGCCAATGGAAAACAATGCCAGCCACGTCTCTGCACCAAGGCATGCCAACCATGCCATCCGCGCCACCGTGCCAATGGCAAACCATGCCAGCCACGTCTCTGCGCCAAGGCATGCCAACCATGCCAGCCGCGCCACCGTGCCAATGGAAAACCATGCCGGACACGTCTCGCTCCAAGGCATGCCGACCATGCTCGCCGCACCACCGTGCCAATGGCAAACCATGCCGCCCACGTCTCGCGCCAAGGCAGTCCAACCATGCCTGCCGTACCACCGTGCCAATGGCAAACCATGCCAGCCACGTCTCTGCACCAAGGCATGCCAACTATGCCAGCCGCACCACCGTACCAATGGCAAACCATGGCAGCCACGTCTCTGCGCCAAGGCATGCCAACCATGCCAGCCGCACCACCGTGCCAATGGCAAACCATGCCTGCCACGTCTCTTCCCCAAGGCATGACAACCATGCCTGCCGCACCACCGTGCCAATGGCAAACCATGCCAGCTACGTCTCTGCGCCAAGGCATGCCAACCATGCCATCCGCGCCACCGTGCCAATGGCAAACCATGCCAGCCACGGCTCTGCGCCAAGGCATGCCAACCATGCCTGCCGCACCACCATGCCAGCCACGTCTCTGCGCCAAGGCATGCCAACCATGCATGCCGCACCACCGTGCCAATGGCAAACCATGCCAGCCACGTCTCTGCGCCAATGTATGCCAACCATGCCAGCCGTACCACCATGCCAGCCACGTCTCTGCGCCAAGGCATGCCAACCATGCCAGCTGCACCACCGTGCCAATGGAAAACCATGCCAGCTACGTCTCTGCGCCAAGGCATGCCAACCATGCATGTCGCTCCAGCGTGCCAATGGCAAACCATGCCAGCTACTTCTCCACGCCAAAACGAAGGGTTGCAATAATCAACGGCTACCATTCTCTTCGAGATACAGATCTCGACCATCCAAGTTCGCCACCTAACGCACGATAACTTGCGGCCCAAGGCCAAACACCACGGTTTGCACCAAACCCTAGTTTTGGCTGCGCCTATACCATGCCAGCCTCTCCTTCACATCATTGGCTGCCAAAACGAAAGGTTGCAACGATCAACGACCACCCTTCCATCTAAGATGCAGTTCTTAGCCGTCCAAAGTCACCAGCTGACGCATGGCAACCTGCGGCCCAAAGCCAAAACATATGGTTTGCACCTAAACCCTAATTTGGCCGCGCTTACTCTTTGACAAGGCCATGACTCAGTGCTAGCAACTACAAACGAAGGGTTGCAATAATCAACGGCTACCCTTCTCTTTGAGATGCAGATCTCGACCACACAAGTTCGCCACCTGACGCATGGAAACTTGCGGCCCAAAGCCAAAACACACGGTTTGCACCTAAACCCTAATTTGGCCGCGCCTACTCTTTGACAAGGCCATGACTCAACGATGGCTGCTAAAACGAAGGGTTGCAATAATCAACGGATACCCTTCTCTTTGAGATGCAGATCTCAACCATACAAGTTCGCCACCTGACGCATGGAAACTTGCGGCCCGAATCCAAAACACACGGTTTGCAGCTAAACCCTAATTTGGCCGCGCCTACTCTATGACAAAGCCATACTCAACGCTGGTCTGCTAAAACGAAGGGTTGCAATAATCAACGGCTACCCTTCTCTTTGAGATGTAGATCTCGACCACACAAGTTCGCCACCTGACGCATGACAACTTGTGGCCCAAAGCCAAAACACACGGTTTGCACCTAAACCCTAATTTGGCCGTGCCCACTCTATGGCAAAGCCATGCTCAATGTTGGCTGCTAAAACGGAGGGTTGCAATAATCAACGGCTATCCTTCCCTATGAGATGCGGATCTCGACCGTTCAAGTTCGCCACCTAACTTATGGCCCAAAGCCAAAACATCACGGTTTGCATCTAAACCCCAATTTTGGCCGCGCCTATTCTTTGGCAAAGCCATGTCGACTCTACCATGGCCACTGGCATGCCACCATGCCATACATAACATCTTGCTACACGTTTTCCCATGAAAACACTCGAGACATCTAACACATGTCACAACCTGGGGGATGCTCATAAAGGGTATTGGTTTGGTGGTTTACAGCGTGCGGCGTACACTACGCCCGTTACATAAAAGTGTCATAAGAATGAGTCGGTTAGTAAATACAAGGAATAATGGTGAAACTCTCCTTTCATTATGGAACATCAATTCCAGGCGTTACCCATTTATCACCTCCTTCCACTTTACTCAGTCGTTTCCATTTTCTACGAGACCAGAGTACGCTATGTTACGACTTGTATAAATAGGTCTTACCTATTTCCACCAAACAACAAGTTTTGGTCAGGAGGATACAACACTCAGAAACCACTTGCTAGCTTTTCCATCTGTTAGCTTTCACTTTCTGATACAAGTCAAACAACTACTCTTCCAGAATCAAATATTCTGGTCTCAACACTTTCTTCGCTTCCCTCCCTAAAACCAACCATTCTCCTTCACTTTGTCACCGAAGCAAGTCTGTAACGGCCATTTCTTGGTTTAGGCCGGATTTGTATAGATTGATCTCTCGAATCTAAAGTACTCCCTTGCAGTACATTGTTTAGGGTTTAGACACAGTTTCTCACCCACTCACGCGAAATTACTGAAATCAACAGAAACCGTTTTCACCCTCAAACACTTGTTAACACAATCTTAAATACAATTTCGTAACCGAACGTGTAGATTTTAAAAGGATTGTTCATATAGGTTGTCGAACGAAAAAATTAGTGGCGTACTAGTTACCCTCTCCTTTTATCAGGAATATTGTTTGCTACTAAGGTATGTACTCTAGTATCTCCTTCAGCTTATATCAATTTTCTTTCTTCGCCATATGATTGTCATTTGGTTACTGTTTAGATACTTCGATTAGTTTCAGCGCATTCATGGGTAAAACATCCACATCTTTTGAGGGAGGAAGCGGACCGCTTGATTTGAGCTTTCTATTCTTCAACAAGTACTAGATCAGGTTTTAGATGTTTCCTTTAACCACAACTTTGTAACAGATCAGTAATGCACTCTTAACCTGTTGAGCTTTGAACTCATTTCTTGTTATTCTTAGCTTCACACAGACTTCTGCCTTTTATCTAATATTCTTGTAACTTTTCAAGCTCCCTAAAACCTCGAATTGGGGTCATCCCTTTTGAGCTTATGCACTCATTATCTTAACTGTCATATTTTCCCCAGATTACATGTTAGTGCCATTTGTGTGTTGCCGTTTATTATCTGAATTGTGATTTGCATTGTGTCTACCGTTGTTACTGAAGAACATAAGCTCACTATTAATTTCGTAGGCTCCTATTTTGTTTTCGTATCCGTTCCATTGGTTCACTTTCACATGAAAAACAAGCTTGTCTAGAAATTTAGTGGGCTAGTTTGACGTGTTCCACTGTGCATAGACAGAGTAGGAGCAAGAACAACGGAAGCAGCGGCCATTTACATCTCTCATATTCCCAAATTTTTTTCTGAAATACTTTGAGAAGTTACTTCTAGAGTTTTAGAAATTGAAAAATCAAAAGTTAGTTAACGTCACAATTTTAAAACGACATCTTAAAACAAAAAACAAAAAAAAGTTTATCATGCAAGTAAAATCTTTTTGCTTTCTTCTACTAGAGAAAGACAGTATTTCTAATTTCTAATTTTTTAGGACAATCAATGGTGGCAACCGGCAACAAGAAAGGAAGAATCTTTCTCTTAACGCGCTAAACCCAAATGTCATCTGGCCAAGACTAAGTCAAGAGCTTCCAGATATGGATACCTCTGCTGAAAGACCGTATCAAACACTGCTTATTCATGGAGGGGCCGAAGTCTTTATGAACTACTGACCTAATTGACCTCATAAATGTGTACACAAGTCAATACATACCTACTTTTTTTTAGTATAATAATTCAACTGAAAAACAGAGAGATAAGATAACACTGAAATTTGAACATACACAAAGATTTCACATTCTCAGTGAATTCCATTTTCATTGTTAATTCCCTTAATTCATTTCCTATATTTATTTATCATAAACAAAGAATATACTTACTAAATTCACTTCCAAACAAAAATAATATTTCATTCCTTGCAGATTCATCACTACTATCTTAATCATCTGCAGATGGAAAAAGATTGCTCTAATAACTTCTGTTTTCTTCTTTTGATTTTTTTTTTCCTTTTCTTTTCGTCTAAAAAAACCCTTTTCACATTAGTTGTTAAACTGATTTCCAGCTGCCGTAATTGACCTTCTTGTCCTGGGTTTAGCTTCTTGTTGCTGTAGTTGCTCTTTGAACTTTGAATTCAAGAGGGGGGTTCCTTCAAACACCACAAAATAATCAGTTGAACAAGTCTCAAACATTGGAGAGCGATTCAGACAAAAAGGTGAGTCTTTTTTATTTCATAAAGCTGAAAAACTAGAATACCCAGTCAAATTTACAGTAAGATTTTTACTAGTTTTCTTGATTTGGAAATCAATAAAAATTTGATTTGATTTCTGGGTTAGTGGAGTAAAGTGTAGATGTTTTGTGCATAAGAAATTTGAAGTTTGGGTCTAGATTTTGTGGAAAACAGGATTGGTTTGTGGAAATTGAATTAGTATCAATTGCTTTGGTTTGGGTTTTCTCATTCCATGTTTTGGATTTGCAGAAAATTGGGACAAGTGTAGGAGGAGTAGTAACATGAAGTGTTTTGCTTTCTTTAATGGGGAGAAGAAAGATGAGCCCAAGACTACTACAAAATCTTTGTCTGTTAAATCATCATTTTCGGCATATACTACAGATCGTGATGTAAAGAGATCTGAATCGGAGTTCAATTCTCAAGAAATTTCAGATGTTAGCGAGGAGTTATCCGGTAGAGCTACTTTTCCTAGTTTCTCACAAAGACCAGACAATCTAAGAGTGTTCACATTCTCGGATCTCAAGAGTTGCACGAAGAATTTCGGACGTTCTGTCATGATTGGCGAGGGTGGATTTGGATGTGTTTACAGGGGTGTTATAAGGAGCTTGGAAGATCCGCAAGTCAAAATTGATGTTGCTGTTAAACAACTAAGTAGGAAAGGACATCAGGCAAGGTTTCTTTAATCAAAACACCTACGCATTGCTTTTAATTTGAGTGTGTTTTTATTACAGAATATTTCCGCAAAACTAGTAGTCTGGCACATGTTTCTAGTAGATGTGTTCTAGGTAGAATTTCAATTTTGCATGTGAGTAATGACTCCAAGAAAACTTTGAGTATATACTATATAGAGGATGTGGATGGCAATTACATCCTAACATGGTTTAGTACTCTCACTCACCACCAGATAGAACATCATACGCCATAGACCTCTGAAACTTAAAATTATCTCATTGGTAATTTTTTTTTTCTTTTTTCCAAGCTAGATGCTTTTAGACATTATTCGATAGGATTCAGTGATTCTATCCAGTTTGTGGGTGATTATCATATAACTTGAAACTATTCACAAGCACATGCATCAAGAACACCAGTCAGATCTGTAGTTATATTTCTACACGAGTAAGAGGATTATACTAATTGTTAACAGTCACGCTGTTTTTGCATGTTAGTAGCTTTTGCTTGAGTACACAGTTTATAGGAAGTGGCTCCTTTTGCACTCCGTTACTGATCTGCAGTAACTCACACGACCAAGAGGATTATACTATTTTTAGCAGTCACACACATTTAACATGAAAGTTGCTCTACTTGAGTACACAGTCATAGGAAGTGGCTCGTCTTGCACTCCGTTGCAGATCTGCAATGACTTGCACGACGGAGAGGACTATACTATTGCTAGAAGTCACACTAATTCTGTGTGCAAGTTACTCTTGCTTGAGTACACATTCATAAATAAGGAAGTTGCTACATTTGCACTCCATTCAAGATCTGGAATAACTTGCACTGATAGGAAGAAACTATCTTTACTTTCATAGCTACCACTGATTTACCGTAATAACCAAGTATTCGCGAGTATTTCATCTTATGTGGGTATTTTCTCATTCCGTATTTTGTTTCTCAGGGGCACAAGGAATGGGTGACTGAAGTTAATGTCCTTGGAGTGGTCGACCATCCAAATCTTGTCAAGCTGGTGGGCTATTGTGCCGAAGACGATGAAAGAGGAATCCAACGGCTTCTGGTTTATGAATATATGCCCAACAGAAGTGTGGAAGATCATTTGTCAACTAGGTCGGACACACCTCTTTCTTGGGCCATGAGACTGAGAATTGCCCTGGATGCTGCACGTGGTTTAGTTTACCTACACGAAGAAATGGATTTTCAGGTGCTTGCTAATATTACAATTTGGTTTAATGTCTTCATAAATAAATATTTTCATCTACATCTAATTTTTATGAGCATTTTCTTGTGTTAGTGTTGTTCGGGTGATCCCTGTTATAATGGTCACTTACATTTTCACCTCTAAATTTACAGATCATCTTCAGAGATTTTAAAACTTCAAACATTCTCTTAGATGAAAAATGGAATGCAAAATTGTCAGATTTTGGATTGGCTCGGCAGGGTCCATCAGAAGGATTAACTCATGTCTCAACAGCGGTATGTGTACATAAAAATGTCTCTTCAATATCAGTGCAGAACTTTTTGTTTATCCTAAATCACAAGAACCGTAATAGAGCAGTGTCAAACATTAAAAAGTACTAATCTCGAAAACAGGTTGTAGGTACAATGGGATATGCAGCTCCAGAATACATCCAAACTGGACGTCTCTCATCAAAAAGTGACGTATGGAGCTATGGAGTTGTCCTCTATGAACTCATAACCGGTAGGCGACCTCTTGATAGGAATAGACCAAAGGGTGAACAAAAGCTTTTAGAATGGATCAAACCTTACTTATCAGACACGAAGAAATTCCACCAGATATTGGATCCAAGGATTCGAGAGAATTTCCCAGTCAAATCTGCCTATAAGCTTGCAGGTGTAGCCAATCGGTGTTTAGTTCGTCAAGCAAAACAACGACCTAAGATGAGCGAGGTGTTAGAGATGGTGAAAAATATTATAGAATCAGCAGAACTGGGTGATCCTGAACCACCCATGAAGAATACTTTAAAACCCATAAACAATCCTGAAGATGGTAAATGTAAAAGAAAGAAGCCGAATCCAGTGAACGTTGATTCAAAAACTGAAGCAAATGGTTGGTACTTTTGGCGACCCTGGACTGCAAAATTTGTAGAAATCTGTTGATAACATTTATTTATAAACACAAGATTAGGGGATGAAATAAGTTGTTTGTTAGTTGAGGAAGAAAAGAAGAAATTAAGATAAGAGAGCTTAATATAGTGTTATGGTGAAGTGGTGTGTTCTTTTGTTGTATACTATGAAATGAAATACAGATGTAATATATGTACTAAGATAGCTAAAAGATTAATTAGTAGAAATGTATTATAGTTTTCAAGGTCTTAATACATCATTTCAATGTGTTTACGATTTCATCTGCACATTAAGAACGCCTGGGCTTGATAAGATAAATTGCAGAAATTTCAAATTTCCATGGGAATGACCAAATGAAATTATTTATTAAGCCGTAGAGGAAACATGCAGCTAAGGTTAGGCCGTGCGTTTGTAATTAAACGCCGGGGTTAAATTTCAGCCGCTAGCGTTTTAAACACCGTTGCTGGCAGCTTAACCTAGGCCGCCAACGGGTAGTTTTTCGATGGTCGACCTAACGGTTATCTTTACCCTCAATATATACTACTTAGTTTCATCCTCCAAAATCACGACACTCTTTAATCGAATTAATTTTATCTCTCTCCATTTCAATCAATTAGATTATTCAATCATGCATCGTAATTTTGGTTCTTCTGAGGAAGATATGGAAATGGATGAAACCTCGTACGAAGAAGAGCAAGAAATGTATGTAGAGATTTTGCATCAAATGGATGAACATGCAAATGAGGCTAGAAATGGCAAAACTTTATGTTGCAATTACATTCAGGAATGACACCAAAGCCTTTAAAGCCACAACAAGTTTTGACTTGAAGATGGACGTGGCGAGATCGATATTTCTACCACGACAAGATGATGCATGTTTGTTTTAATTTTGGATGTGTGTTTTCCGACGCTGATTTTCAGGTTCAATTCCACATGGGTAAAACTTGACTCAAAGGATTATTGCTGAGCTTGTTGTCAGGTACAACCTTTATTTAATTATCAGTATGTTGCACGACATGTACGAGGCTTTAGTCCTGAACAAAAGGTCATTGCATCCATCCGAATATTATGTTATGCGAACCAACAGATTACACAGATGAGTACACCCATATGGGCAAAACAACTGCATTAATTTAGGTATCTCAAAATGTTTTGTGGAACATTAATCGAGCATTTTGGTCCAACTTTCTTATGAGAACGTACTCAGATTGATGTTGATAGAGTCACTGCCAAAAACACAACTAGGAGTTTTCTAGGAATGCTAGGTAGTATCGATTGCATGCATTGGGAGTGGCATGTATGTCTAGTTATGGGCAGGTCAATATAAGGGTTACTGTCCATATCTTACCGCAATATTGGAAGCTTTGGCTACTTATGATTGTCGGATTTGGCATGCTTTTTTTTGGACTCTCGGGTTCACAAAATGAGATCAATGTTTTGCATAAACCACCATTGTTTGAAGATCTTAAGCATGGGCTCGCGCCACTGTAATTTCGCCATCAACGGTCATGACTACACACATGGGTATTATCTTGCAGACATGATTTATCCACAATTGTCAACTTTCGTTTAAGCCTATAGTCAAATAGGATTTTGACCAACGAATTCAGAGGATATGAAGTATTTTAACACCTAACAAATGGCTCTGAGAAAGGATGTCGAACGCACTTTTGGAATTTTGCAAAGGACGTTCGCTATTGTTTATGGGCCGTGTCGCTTTTTTGATCTTTAAGAAATGAACAAAATTGTAATAGCTTGCATAATTCTGCATAACATGGTCATTGAGGAAACCCGACATTGAAAAAGAGGGGGTCTAACAACCACACCCAATATTTCGCTTAGCAATCTGTATGGACTAACTCCAATATACTTTCAAGAGAATCAATTAGACAGTCAGACTCAATCTTAAGAAAAGTATATCAAAGAGTTATTTCTCTATTTCTCAATTCAATAAGCAATCAAACAAATAGGAATTTGCGAGCCCGATTGAATATAAGAAATAACTTGGACGGTATCAAAAACCAATATCCAAGTGTCAATCAATTTAATCAACAACCAAAGGTTGGATTCACAATTGATTGAAATTACGCACAACCTGTGATATTTCAATTATATAAAAAATATAATGCGGAAAAGAAATAACACAGACACCAAAAGTTTTGTTAACGAGGAAACCGCAAATGCAGAAAAACCCGGGACCTAGTCCAGATTTGAACACCACACTGTATTAAGCCGCTACAGGCACTAGCCTACTTCAAGTTAACTTCGCACTGGAATGTAGTTGAGCCCTAACCAATCTCACACTGAACAAGGTACAATTGCGCTCCTTATGTCTCTGAATCCCAGTAGGAATCTGCGCACTTGATTCCCTTAGTTGATCTCACCCACAACTAAGAGTTGCTACGACCCAAAGTCGAAGACTCGATAAACCAATATGTCTCACACAGAAAAGTCTATTGAATAGATAAATCTGTCTCCCACAGATATACCTATGAGTTTTGTTCCGTCTTTTGATAAATCAAGGTAAACATGAACCAATTGATATGCCGAACTTATATTCCCGAAGAACAGCCTAGAAATATCAATCACCTCACAATAATCTTAATCGTATGGTAGCGAAACAAGATATTGTGGAATCACAAACGATGAGACGAAGATGTCTGTGACTACTTTTTTATCTTGCCTATCAGAGATTAAATCTCGAGTCAATCTTAGAGAAGATAGTACTCAATCACGATAGAAAACAGCAAGATCAGAACACGCAACTACAAAGAAAATAGTTGGGCCTGGCTTCAAAATCCCAATGAAGTCTTCAAGTCGTTAACCTACAGGGTTTTGGAAAAACCTAAGGTTAAAGGAGAATCGACTTTAGTCGAAACTAGTATCACACAGGAGTTCTCCTTTATATAGTCTTCAAATCAGGGTTTGCAATCAATGTTACCTTGGTAACAAATCATTCAATATTTACCGTTAGATGAAAACATGATTGGACTCAAGTTAATATCTTTCAACTGTTAGCTCGATCTTAGCTTGTTACACAGTATACACAAATAAAAAGTGACTTCATTTAGATATGAGTAACCGTACCTAAACGTGTACACCTTTGTTGGCTCAACAATAGTTAACCGAATTTAGCCATATGAACATTTTCATATCAACCTTATTCATCTTAACCATAACTTGTTCAAATGACTCAAATGAAACTAGTTCTAGAGTTGTTCAATTGTTTATATTCTCATAGAAGTATACAAGACACAATTGAAGCAAAATCGATTTTGATTCACTCGAATCAATTCATGAACATTATAGCGACGGTTTGCAAAAGATTGCATTCCTTATTATATAAATTTATTAGTTCATGAACAAGCCGATTTTAGAACATAACCTACTCACGTATGCAAACGTGTACGCATACCTAAGTGGACAGACTAAGTTTGGGTTCGCCAGTACGCGAACGTGTACGCATACCACCAAACTCAGTAAAGTCCCGGAACTTGAACTTCACGCCAATACGCGTACCGGTATGCGTATTTATTTCCCGGACCTTTACTAAACCAATCGTACGCATACCGGTATGCATACCATGGTTCCCGGACTTGGAATAACTTGCAACAGTTAGCATACAAGAACGCATACTTTGTTATATCCAATCATGTTTATTTGTTCTAAACTCCCATTTAAATCATCGAAACATTCTCGGAAGACGACAATAGCTGTCTCACACAAACTATTAGCTTCAAAGAAATTTTCAAGTGATCGAATGATCAATACGAAACATTCCGAGTCTACATCAAATGACTGTCTCACAAAAATCATGTAAGATGTTACCATGCGATTTTCACATGATCATCTTTTGACTTTCGTTAAGAATATAAGATGAACTTGGTTAAAGCGAAAGCTTACCAACACATATTTCGAGAAATATGTAAGTGAGTTAAACTCAGCTCGAAATATCAAATGTGTATAATCGAAATCTTTATAGCTATACGACTTTTATCTCAAATAGGAGATATAGTAGATAAACTTTTGAGTGATAGATGAGTTCAAGTCTCCACATACCTTTTGTTGATGAAGTTCCACAAGCTCTCTTAGTAGTTGATTTTCTTCAATCGATGAATGCCGTGAAGTCTAATGCTCAACTACACTTTCTATCCTAATCCGAGACTTAGCTATAAGTAGACTAGAAATCAAGACTTATAGTTTTGGAAACTAAACTTGACAAACAAGATTGAGGTAGCAACGCTTGCGAGTTCGACCGAGCAGTGCTCTAACAGACATGACCCCACCTGGACTAGTTACACGGATAAAGATTTGAGGCCTAATCTTGTAGTGCACCATGACCGTCATGCAATATACTATAGACTTGTCGCTGACATAATACAAAATCGGAACCTCTATGGACATACAACGAAAGATCTAATTGTGCACATTTGGTCTAGATTAGGAGCTAGGCGCGGTCGTCAAAACCCACCCAATTAGTTTTTTTTTGTTTTATTGAATATTATTTTATGTTAGTTATGTTTTATGTAGTTCACGTCCATTGAAATAAGATATAATTATAGTGAGACTATCCATCAAGTGATAAGTTAAAAGCTAACACATTTTCTATTGTATAAGTTGTTGGAGAAAATGAGTTTTATTGTTTTGATTTTATAGTCTTGGTGGGAATGGAACTTAGGACCCTTAAGTCTCTAAGGGTACTTGCTCATTTTCTTATGAGTGAATGAAATATGACCTTTAGTCCCATATAGGGTATAACTAAAGAGGAGTTCCACTATTTAACTAATCCATTATGGATAGTTAGACAAACAATGTGGGTGGAACGAGTGGGGCAAAATATATTTATTTTCACTAAGGCTTGGGCTTATGGCTCGGGCTCGTGCTTACGCCATGGACGTATGTCAACCAACACTTATCTTTTTGGCAAAATTACTTTTGAATTATTTTCTAAATGAATTTAAACTCAAATTAAATTTTGTCTTGAATGTGGGGGCGTGTGACATGTGAGATTTTATGTTCTTACCAAAAATATTTCATAACGTTTTTATGTGCATAAATGACGACATTATTTCTTACCATTTTTTGACTATTTTATGACTGATTTATGTCGACATCATGCAACATAATTTCGCACATTAATGTGCATTGATTTCACCTCTCTCATTTCTATGTATAAAAGGGACTAGAATTCTTCACTCCAAAATGTGTCCAGAAGAAGCTACAATCCTTCTTCTTTTCGTCTTTCTCCCTCTGTGTGGTTTTTATATTTCGTGCCATTGTTGTTGAGTTCGTAAGAATGGGCAAGTATTATAGTGCTTATAGTATTTGCAACGGGCAGTTTTATCCTGGATACGACTTCACCACGGGGTATAGGCATCACTCATTTTGAGGCGTACCGGTGAACTATCGTGTTAAGGACAGCGTGTCGAACACGTGACCCTGTCCTCTGTTTGTTGTTTCTCATTAAGTTTTTATTTAAGCTTTTTCAGAAATTTGTTTCTAACATCATTCTTTCAGTATTTTATTGTTGCAGTACCAACATAAGTATTACATTAAAACTAAGTTAAACTAAACCTTTACATTTATATAAAACTTAACAACTTGTAGTCTTTAAATTTAAATAAAACTTAATAACTGTATTTAACCTAAAACTAACTTGTACATTTAATCAAGGTGGTATTCCTCTTCATCCTCGTCCGAAATATAGATACCGGCATCTCCATCCTCATTCTCATACTGGCAAGGTTATGAGGTTTGTATTTATTCAGTTGTTATTTCGTCTTATCTAAAAAAAAATCCCCATAACCTAAGTTGTTGTGCATTCATTGTTGAAGTATTTATGGGGAGTAGTTTGTTCATGTTAAAACCACTGTAATGATGTTCTCAGAAAGACGATTTTTTTGAAGTTGCCTTAACACCATGCCCTGATCTGCTCTAATATCTAGTTCTAGTTCGACCTAACGGTCGATTTCCTTGTACTCAGAATAGTTGGCTTTGTTTGAACCTCAATCTGCTGCTATTTGGGCTGCATCTCTCGCAGCTTTTTGCAGCTTTCTGATCCTCTCATCTTCTTCTTTTAACAGTGGTATTAACATCGAGATTGGAATTGTATGATTCTTAACTACTTGGACACCTATTATGTGGAGATGAATTACCTTCCGATAAGGAAATATGCGAACCATTTTGAAAATCATGCGAAATGGACCATGTGGTAATCTTGTTGGCACTTTATTACCTCCCAACACGTATTGATTGAATTTTTTAAGTTCGCTCAGAATGTTGAAACAACTTTCGTATTGAAAACTACTTTTATGGGATCTTTTCCAGTTCTCTGCATCTTCGCTCCACATCTGATTGACCTTCATCGGTGATTTTGCGCCGCTGCATTTGCATGATAAAGCCATATATTTACTAACGTATTTGCTAATAGTATGAAAACGATGAGACAATCCATCGAGATCGCGAGATTTGAATTTACCATCCTCTTCACGAAATGTATCAAAAATATTCTGATAAAATATAGCCCCTCATGATGTCAACCATTTATTTGATATTTTGTAAATTGTACACAATTCTTACAAATTGATTCATCTTCATCCATTGTAAACTTTGGACCACGAACTCTAGTGGATTTTTGTTGTAATTAATTGTTGCCAAGGGCTTGCCATGTTTGATACAAAAATGGATTTTAGAAAATTTTCTGATAGACTAGAAATGATATGAGATTGTGTAGAGAAGGTGTGCTTGAAATGAAGGAAAGTGAGTATTTATAGAGAATTCAAAGGGAACTGATGGATTTTGCTGTTCAGATATACCTGTTGTACGACCAAAGTAGCGCCGCGCGGCTTTACTTGAAATGCCAACTGTTGATGCTAGGACGCGCGGTTGAAATGCAACTGTTCGCTAAGAATGAAGCGCGTGGATCTTTCTCGCCCGCAATTGGAAATCCAATAATTTTTCCTTGCCCATCCATTTTTCAGCTTTGTTCATCCCATAACAGGAGCAAAATTGGCAAATCTTTGATTTTCCAATTTCAAAGGGATTTCCCTTACTAAGTTACTTTTCGATTTTTGGAAGTAAGCAAAGATAATGAAGCCATTGCACTTTTGCAATCTAAGTTTCCTTGGACAACCACCCTTTATTTTTGACTGTAGTAGATTTTTTTCTTCCTTTTTGATCGATCTAAGAAAAAGAATTAGGAGGCACATAAGTCGTGTGCAAGCGAACACAACTAAAAGAGAGCGCAAAGCTAAAAATAAAGCAACATAACAAAGTAAAAACTAGAGTAATAAATTTCTAACTACACTAAGAGGTGCAACAGCAGAAGACACATCTTGGTGTACCTGACATTCAAATCACACCTTTAAGAATATTAAGTAAACCACCACCTAGTGTCAATTAATAGACTTATCAACATCCTCTATAACTAAACCATCGTTATTTTTCGCGAGATAGCTAAACATTTTTTGGTGATCATTTTTAAAGAGGGAAAGTCTAAACCCCATAAAGAACCTAACTCCCTAAGTTTATCAGCTGACACCTTGTTTGGAACTTTAGATTTTGTAAGTTTTCTCTTTTTTTTTGTACTTACCTGTGTACTTTGGATTTTAAACTCAATATATTCTTGAAACCTAGGATTACGTCACTTTTTTGAGCAAATTTTTGATCATTTTAAGTTATGGAATCATCCTCCTTCTATCCAATGGAAAATTTGCAGCAGCCAAATATTGGACCACCAATACAGACACAACACTAGAAGCAGAAGCTAAATCTTTATTAACAACAATAGAATGGGCTTTTCAGTTGCAGTTCGAAAATCTTATCTTCATCTCTGATAACCTGTCCCTTGTTTAAGTAGTTAATGACGGCTCTACTTCTACAATAAGATTTTTTTTTCTTTTTTTTGTAAGATCAGATATCAGCAGTTTCAGAAAACCTTTCGTAAACATGTAAATAGAAACTTTAGCTAGAGAAGATAATGTCAATTAGGAAGGGCATGATCCCCCTCCTAACTCTATCTCGGTCAAACTGTACCGGGTGTAACGTGTTTGCCTCTTTAATATATTTCGATTTCCTTAATAGCCCGTTCGGTTGGGAGAATTGGAAACCTAACAACTCAATTATGGGGTAATTCAATTCTTGGAATTGGATTTCAAGGAATGCAATTCAAATCCTAAAAATTCATGTTCGTTTGAGGTAATTCAATTATCTTTGTTTTTACCCCGGAATCCAACCAATGTAATGGAATTCTACTATTTTGGAGGGAATTGGATTCCTAGGAATCAAAATTCTTACTTAAAAAAAGTTCATTTGCACCTTCGGTTTAAGGAATTGGGTGCATTTCCCATAAATTGGATTCCTTGAAACGGACATGTTGTAAGGGAAAAAAGAGAAAAGAAAAGAGCAAAAAGAAGTCAAAATTGAGTTTGAATACACACTTTTAGAATGACTTATATAAAAACTAGTATGCAACCCGTGCTACGCACCGGGGCCGATGGGATCAGCTAATTTAGTGTGGCGGGGCTTCGCCCCGCGCCCGTTGTTAAATGCGTTAATACATATTTGAATGGTCTTTGATTGTTTTGATACACTTTAGGTATCCAATGATTTGATGATTTAAATTTAGTATTATAAACCCAAAATCATGTATTAATTTGATAAGCAGATATTAAAATAATTAAAAAGAAGTTGATTTCATAAATTTAGGATTTAAAATAATTAAATTATATATGCATATGAGTATTAGCAACTAAACATAATTACACGTTGTTTTTTTTTTTGTCAAACCTTTTCTTTTTTATTAACAAATTATCCTATCCAATGATTAATTGTATCTCGTAAAGGTTTGGAAGATATATACATATATATCACATGCAAATTCGTAAAATGCAATTTTAAAGACAAAACGAAATGTAAAATGCTACAATTGTACATGCGGCGTTATCGCAGGCAGCGAGGATAGCTTTATTAATGTCGAGATTTAGAAGTAGATCAATGTAACAAGACTATGTTGAGTCCAGTTTTGCATAACACTTTATCGGTATTACATGCTTGTTGGTGGTGTTTGAGGTGCTACTTAAGCATAGTTCCATGATACAACTTAATAGGTATTATCCAAGATGGAAGTCTGGTCAAGAAGAAGAACACAATTATAACACCGTTAATTATAATATTCACATCCTTTTAATTTAAAATTGCCACCTTCTTTTAAAAGTATAAAATATAGTGTCGAAAAATAATAATATGTTTCAAAAGCGTGTGTAAAAAAATAAATACTCATGCTATCTTTAATCTCTATCAATAAGTAAACACTTCATTACCTTTCATCTATCTCGACCAACGGTGGCATGCCAAAATCCTTCTCCATAATCTCGTCCATATCATCATTATGTTCATCCAATTCGATCAACATTGGCATGTCATCATCGTTTTCTAATGTGTCATACTTTTTTTTTTAACCAGGTCGTTCGGGGTAGGTGTCTGAAGTGGTTATCTGTCAGGAGTTGTATTTACCAAATTTTTTTTCCTATTTAAGAGATATGGTTTCTTCAAGTATGAATCTAAACACTATGGATTTCCCTGTTGCAGTTAATATTTTAACTATGCAGTCTACTCGGTTTTTCAACAAAATAAATTTTCTAGAGATTGCATTTTGGTTTTTTCCCCGAAAATTGTGTTTATCATAAACATTATAGTTACCTTTGCATCTACCATTGTGGTATATATTAGTGCATTTAATATGACCGAATATCTATTGTACCATGACTCGCTTTTCATAGACAACACCCAAATTTGAAATCACTTAATGTAACCCATGCTACGTACACATCGAGGATGATGAGAATCGGCCCCCGTATAGGCACCCGCACCGAAGAAGATTTCAATTGACAACATCATTTGCCAATGCGCGGCAGTTATATTTCACTTGTGTCAATACGCAATGATTATATTTCAATTGACAACTTCATTCTGTCAATGCGCAGCGATTTATAAGTAGCGGTTTCTTTTATACGATTTCGAAAGAAAAAAAAAAAACATGCATGTAAATTATCCAATGTACTAATAAAATGCAAAAAAAAAAAAAAAAAAAAAAACTTAAAATGATAACATCATCAGACTCCGCTACTTGATATGAGATCCATAGCTTATTGATCACCCCTTTTCTTTTATCGAATCCATGGGAGCCATTAACTTCAAATTTTATATTAGTTACAGTGAGTCCATCTTGTTAATAACCTCTGAACCTTAAAGAGGATATTATTGGCTTCCCATGGAGGCTAGGACAGTATGCTAGTTGCATCCTCTTGTTATCACAACCTTTTTTTACTAAGAGAATTTGGTAGCATGAGACAGGTAATGAAATTGCCACTGATTCCTTTCCATGTGCAAATGTGACATGTATAGGTAGTCTATATCCACCTAGATTTTACCCTCTGGATAAATCCCCTAAAACATGGTAAATATTTTTACAGAAAAGATTAGATATGACTGAAGAGGCAAAATCAACTTTCTTTGACTATATAAGCCTATGAACATGTGAGAATATCCTGCTCAGTGTTTATATTTTCTATACCCAGTCTATATTATCCCTCCTTTAACTTCTATTAATTCTCCTAACTCCAACTCGAAGAATGAAACAACTTTTCAAATTGATACTTCTTCCCGACATAATATCGATGTGCACGATCCCAGTTGTTGATTCCAAATACTATTCAACCTTTTGTTAGCCATACTTTCAACTCTACTACACCAACTACATGTGCGTCGTGAACCTCCTTTAATTCATGCAATAAAATAAAAAATTATGTGATTTTCCAGTACTAATTCTATGATCTCCATTGTTATAATTAATTAATAACTTCATTCAGAAAAAACGCAGAATTGGAGACTGAAATAGCATACAATATAAAAGTGGCCATGTTCATGTAGTACGTAACACGTAACTAAGAATACATAAAGGCTTATGACGTCAAAAGAAGATTTTGAGGATAAGAAGTATATCTAGAAATGAATTCCATGAAGCTTTCATGAGGAAGTTTGTAGACATGAAAACATTTTGTCATTCAAAATTACGAAGAGTATAAAACAAATAGTAACAAATAATTTTGAATTTCTTTATTTTCATAATCGGTAGTTTCCTGACGTTTATTATCTACCGATTTTAATCGGTAGTCTCGTGATGTTATTTATCTACCGATTGTGGTAGTATCTAAAAATTTAATTATTTCAAAACAAAGCAAAGAAGAAAAGAACATAATCACAATCATTATGAGGGTAGGATACGTTCTCATGCTATCTCACAATACATAAATCATTATGAGGGGAGGATACGTTCTCATGCTATATATCTCACAATTTCGGCACCAATATTTTTTTTTTTTTGGTAGAATTCAAATGACATTATCTACCGATTTTAATCGGTAGTCTCGTGATGTTATTTATCTACCGATTGTGGTAGTAGCTACAAATTTAATTATTTCAAAACAAAGCAAAAAGAGAAGAACATAGTCACAATCACTATGAGGGGAGGATACGTTCTCATGCTATCTCACAATACAAAAATCATTATGAGGGGAGGATACGTTCTCATGCTATCTCACAATTTCGGCACCAATTTTTTTTTTTTTTTTTTTTTTTTTTTTTTTTTTTTTTTTGTAGAATTCAAATGACAATGATACCAAAAATAAGCACAATCTGGAACATATAACAATTCCATCTTGCAGTTTGAAAATTTTTAGTCGTTGAAGACTCATTTTCAAGCAACCGCACGGAAGGAAGTCAACAACAGTACTGAGTTTGAAGACTCATTTTCAAGCAACCGCACGGATGGAAGTCAACGATGACAAGACAATGTGAGCATCATGTATGTTCTTATAAAGAAAAAAAAAGACAATTATTATTAATGTGATAGTTCACATCTCTGTATTTAATACCGTTTCATATCGTTCCCCTAAAAGTAACTCATCCACATTTATTAAACTTGACCTAGAGAGTGGAGTATTTGTGTAGGTTTTCTTTTACCTCAGCTGCAAAAGTTACAAAAAGGTCATCACCAGTGGTATTCGGTACTTCTCCAGATGACATATTTGCAAACAAAAATATACTTCTAACGTCGATTGTAGCTAATAACTTTATATTTCAGCAAAGCCCAAAACCATGAAATCCCAAAATAAATTACACAAAGAAGTATTAAGCCATCGTTTAGTACTAAAACTTTATATCTTAGCCTTTGCCCGCCAACAACACCTGAAGTTACTAACACTACCTCAAAGCCTCAACACTATGAAAATGTTCATTGTCTGTAGTATAAATTCCCTATATATTTCATTAAAAAAAGGAAAACAAAACTGATGGTCATGGTTGGATATACTAATTGGGACCATGGTTCAGGGTGCACTATTCAAGCCGCAAAAAAAAGGTGCAATGACCTGCAAGCTGATAAAATAGTTATTATTCCGCTAAAAAATGTGCAATGACCTAAAAAATGTGCAATGACCTGCAAGCTGATAAAATAGTTATTACTCCATGGTTCAGGGTACACCATTGAAGCCGCTAAAAAATGTGCAATGATCTGCAAGCTGATAAAATAGTTATTACTCCATGTTGTAGTACATGACAATTGTGTGAAAGACTGCATCGATCATTCGCTGATCATTGGGATTTCACCCAATAACTATGCGTGATTAAAAATGGAGGAATGATGTTCCAACCTTCACAAAATTTCCACTAACTAAATTTGGTTTTCTAAAAAACACATCCATGATGAAAAGAATTCTTGTATGCACGTAATTGTTGTCAATTATGAAATTACAAAAAATAAACTGACAATAATCAAATTCTTGGTTACCATAATAAACAGTTACAAAAAGTATTCTTGATCAAACTATTACCTCATTTTACCGACATACAGACTTTCAGAATTGTACCTATTCTTAGTCTTTCAGAATTGTGCCAACGATCCTTATTGGTGGCTAAACGGCTGCACCTACCAATCTTCTGCTTTATTCTTTCTTTGGTACGGAGTAAAATGCCAAAAACACCAAATATCATCAAAAGAATCCTATGCACTAAGTCTGTGATCGTCCGCTGCTCAACTCGTGCTTGTACTACATCATCAAGGAATGATGGAGGTGGTGGCAACCCTGTGATGATTTCAATAATGATTTCAATAAACTGTTAGAACGTTGTAAGGCATAAAATATAAAAATATTCCAACGATACATTATAGGCAAATACTGTTACAACGTTGTAACCCAGTTAGAACTGTTAGAATGCTGTAAGTTACATCATTCGCAAATATTCCCAAGCAATTCGTAAGCAGGTACATACTAACTAAAAATTCCGAAACATATTGTATACCATTCCAACAATTAATTCATAAGAAACATCAATACCTTTCAATGGAACTCATGACCAACACAATAAAACTGATCCCAGACTTAAAATCACCATCACTAAGTTGCCATTCACGTCAATGAAAGTAAAAAACTACACCCACGAAAAAATTAAAAAGTAACCTAAAACTCTAATAACAATAAAAATCCATGCGAGAAAGAGGGTTAGGGTTTACCAGCATACGTTAGGTCAAAATCAATCGTACCTGCAAAATAAAACCAAACAAACAATAATTAGAACAAAATCAACGAACAATCAGAATGAGAACGAAGAGAAGGAGGAGAGGAGGAGGAAAAAACGTGTCACTCCAAGTCTTATTATATCCGAGATTTATTTTTCTTTTTGGAAAATACCATATTTATGTCGTTTGTATTTAGCGCAAGTCGTAAGATCTTAAAACGGGAGTATCATTATCTAAATTTTTTTGATTTTCCTGGGGCTGTAGAGTTGTATCTTTAGCTCTTTATCATCACACGCTTCTTCAACGTTTTTGTGTGGGTTTATTTCGGTGAAAAAAATCCATGCATGTGCACCTGCTGTGATGAAAAACATAAAAAATTACTTCTCATCAAATGATTTCAGTAGTGTATGAAATCAAATCAAATCGGTTTATGTATATGTACACATAAATAAAATCCAAGTTTTTTAGATGTAGATACCTATTCCCCGTCTATGTTTTTTTGGCACTTGAGAGATGACCAAGTTACATTTCTTTTGAGATCGCTTGACAATAAATTCAAAAATAGTGCCCAGGCAGTAACTGCAAGAGCAGCATACGTATCTTCCCAGTCCCAAACATCATACCACCTTGCTACTCCAAACACTTTGATTGTGCTAGTACCCTTGCCACTATTAGTTCGCAGCAGCGTCTTGTGAATGCTAGCTCTTTTTTTTCTTTTTTTCTTTTGGCAATTTCACCTCCTCAATCACATGAAGAACTTTTACTGCCTTGACAACAACCTGTAGAGTGTTATAGTTTTCATGTGCTACGATCTTGTAATCATTAACTTATATTAACAAACCTACGAACTTATCAATGGATTATGATTTAATTCCCAAAATTAGCAAATTTCGATCAGAACAATTGAAAATATAATAATATGCTATCAATATTGAATAGTATGTTACTAAATTGAATTTTTTAAGAAGAGTACCTTTGTCTATCATACATAATGACCATTAAGAACATTCGAAGATGTGTTAATACTTCTGATATCTTCACTAAGATAACGATAAACCTGCAAAACACATAATCAAATCATCGGACACACCTCGAGTGTGGGAGCTTCAGGAAAAAATCAAGAAGAAAAGCAAAACAGAAGAAAAATTCTTAGGTCTAATTAAGTGCTACAAAGCAACATGCTACTTTGAACTCATTTGCTACAAAGAACCTAATTATAATCCTAAAACGTCATCCTATTCTTATTTTTCTCGATCCTCTTTGGTTCAAAATTGCCCCAATATTTTCGTCTGTGGGAATCATATGACACGCGCTCTACCAACTGAGCTAAGACAGCAAATGATGGTATGAGGAGTCATGAATTATGGGAGACACATAAGGGCGTATTATGGTGCATATAAATGGATTTCTCAGTGTAGCTATATAATCTCCGCTAGCATGAACTATAGCTTTCACAGGGTATGAGTAGTTCGCATGGGAAGGCGTAGTAGGAAAAACAAAATGAGTAAGTATTCTGTTAGATTTCAGAATCCTATATTCACATACTACTGAAATCTAGATTCATGATGAGATGGGTACATCTTTACATGCTATGTCGGCAGGGAACGTCTGGTAGTCTTTAAAGCTATAAAACGCAAAAGAGTAATACAAAAATCTAAGTCAACGATTCAGTCCAATATAAGCACACACAGACTAATAAAAACTTAAATGTGAACCTTCCAAAAATCCTAGAGCAATTTAAAAGAATGCCAAAGCGTGGCCTTTTTTTTTTTTGTATACTATAAAAGAATGGCATTTCAAAGACAGATTCAATTCTTGTTGCGAGAAGCCCATTCGATATAGAACCATTTCACAAAGTAATGCCAGAAATTACAAAGTGGATGGAAATGTCTCTAGCATTAGTTTAGGAAAAGTGGTAGGCCTTCATTTTCCAGCAAGTGATGAACTTGTACAAACTATTTTACTATGAATAAATTAAGAAATTCACCCCAAAACGTGGAAAATAAAAAGAAGAGAAAACGTCACTTTAAGCGAGAATTGATTGTTTTACGTAACCTAATACTTTAAATGTCAGAATATCTAACCTTATAAGAAGCGATTTGAACTTCCAAAGAATATTTTTAGGAACCACCGTGTGAGTTTCGTCTCGCTGCAATACAAAAACAACTCAGTCAGTTAAACTGGACCAAAGAAAAATAGCAAATATAATCTTTGAAACAACAAAGAAGAACAATAAGAGTGTCATTGGTGGTGTTGGATTGCTTTCCTTTAATATGTAGCTACAAAGGACTGAGCAAGTACACTTCCATCCACACTACTCTCGGACATGCATTACGACTCCAATTTCCGGAAATTTACCCATCTCCCTTTGAGAATCGGGTGAGTAGTAAAGATTAGACTCATCAACACAAACCCATTTGCAAGACAGATGTAAACCCTTTGAGATGCAAATGAATTCGAAGGCATTAATAGCTATCGGTTGTTTGCTCTCTTTTTGGTCGCGTGATACTACTAGAAATCTTAAACAAGTGCCAACAAAGAGTTATTAATATCATTCACAACGATGATAATAGAGTTTCCACATGAAATGCCATCAATATTACCTTTGACTCACTTCCCAAAGACTCAAAAAGAGTATCGAAATCATCCAAGTTTGTGAGAGCTTTCTCCTCAAACACCGGTGGCTTGAAAACTTTCTTGAGCCACATATCTCCAACATCTCGGGGATTGTGATTATTGCAATGGCCAATGAGTATTAGCTCCAGAAACCCGGTATATATAATATCATGTGCACTATGAGAATCATTATACAACCTAGACTATAGATGCAAAAATACACATATAAGTAGCTCTTAAAAGATTATGTTACTAACAGACTCATGGTAAGGAAACAAAAAGCTCAATATCCATCCTAAGCCTTTTCATAACGTAAAGATGAGAACATTCTCTCGTCACGTGCTCATATCTACTGATATTGAACATCATTATTATCGAAGTTAAAGGTTCTCCTTCTCTTGTAATGGTATCATGTTGTACCCAAGATTGCATCCCTTAACCCCTTCGGACAAAGCATCATCCAAGTCTTTTGCGGGCGTCTTCATATCATCTAGTAATATCCATGTATAAACAAAATGATTGCAGTTCTTCTCTGAAAAAGAAACTGATCATCTTTCGAAAAAATCTATAAAATCGTTAATGAATTATTGGACATCAAGTTGGTGAAGATGAGAGGAGAAAATCTTGGACATCTTTTCAAGATGAAATTTATCCCCAATTAAAGAACTACAACGTTATCGATACAGTTTGATCAGAAGAATCAAAACGAAAAACACCCTAAGTATATAGTATACCTCTTCTTTTATTCCTCTTCATCATCATCTTTCCAATTATGCTTTGCCTCCTAAAGCACAAAGTAAAGCCCTGGAAAAAAAATCAACAAAGAGTTAAAACAGATAAGCAAGGAAGAACCACAAAAATAAGCACGTAAATCAAAAATCGAGGTGTTCTGCGCAAGAGACGAATCTTTGGGTTTTTGATGGAACGATGATTCAGAAAGAAAAAAAAAAGTCGAAAGTGAATATAAGTAACTGATAGTTGAGTCTCGTATTTGAAGAAAGTATATCCGGTAAAACACCTTATAAGACGGACGGACGGATCTCATCGACATCTGTGTTTCATATTTATAACAGGAAAATGTAGTATAAAGCTCCAAGGCCCAAAGACGACTTGTTTCTCATATTTTAACGGAAAATGTGTATAAAGCTTCCTCATTTGTAGGAGATAAAGATCACTCCACGAATCAACGTTGATCTGGAACAAACAAACAAAGTTAACCAGACTACGGTGTAATTGAAACACATAGACGGGGAATATGGAGCGGAAAGAGGCAGCTCTAAACCTAATTAAGGAGAATAGGTTCGATAGATTCAGCTCTATTGACCTCATTAGAAAAAGCATTATATGGGAAAACAAAGTTTATATCAGGTTGGTTCGTAATTAGCTTCAGCTTTGATTCACAGTCGTCTATCTATAATCCGAGAACATTCAACTTTACGTGAGCACTCTAGTAAATCCAGAGTAGCCACCACAGAATCAAATTAAGCAAAAAATTGGCTTGCTTACCTTGAAAAATAGAGTTGGAAAACTTAATAGAATACCCAGTACTGCGTGCCCCTGCAATTCTCACATAGAGACTTTTACGGTATCCCATAATCCATTTATTGATGAATGACAAACCTGTTTTTTCTTCATAACCAAAAAAAAATTAATCCAAGATAAAACCCATACTTCATAACCTACAGATAAACTAAAAAAATGGATTCAAGTCAAAATATTTGGAAGTATTGAGTTTATTTACCCTTGATAGTGTATAATCTATGCCCATAAGATAATCTTTATCTTCATCAAGTGATTGATCTCTAAAGACTGCAAAAACCGTCGAGCATAAAAAATAAAAACAATATTGTTTCTTATTTGGTTTCTTGAGAAAAAGAAACCAAATGTAGATGTTGTTAATGACAATCTTGGTTTAGGTTTCTTTGAAACACAGAGGATGATTCGGCGAGGATTGAATCCATTTGGACGATCACATCTGGACGGCCCCGAATCGCCCTTATTTCCTCCCCCTTGACCTTTCCATTCTTTGCCTTCAGTGTTGTCTCTATAATCAGTATGGTAATGTGTCTATTCCCACGCCATTTAAATCTGATATAAATAGATGATCACACCTATCCAATGAATGTTTTTCAACTGTGAGGAACTATGTTGATTGCGGACAATGTCAAACAGTTCAGAATTTGAATTGCAAACCAAATTTAAGTCAGTGACACCAAAATCGAATGACGTACCTTTTTTATCAAGCTTCTCAGCTCAAAAGTTTAAGCTGATGAAATTCATATTAGCAAATTCAGTACTGTAAGAATCTGTATGAAATTAATATATGTGCATTTAAAAAGACTATTACATAGACACATATATTTCCATAATTCACACTTTAGATAGCATCCATACCCAAACATATGCAACTGACTGAATCAAAATTTTACTCAAAATTGTCCAGATGTGTAGAAATCACTACCTTTTATTGATTTAGTATCGTAGGCGACTTTCTCTTAGTGCACCGCTGCTACATGAAAGAATGACATCAAGTTAGGGATAGTCGTGACAACTTGGAAAAACTGTAAAGCACAGCTACAATTTACAACACCGTGTCCGTAAGCCAATTTAAGTGATTCATGTAAACTGGTCAAATACTAATTAAACCATTAACTCAAACCATCGTGGAATTTACATCCTTGCACAGAGGGCGTGGTCCCATTAATGAGTAATCATTATATGGTTTACCGTTATCACCATCACAATACTACTAAGGGCAGAAGGCACGTCAAGGTACAAACTATTTGGCTTGAAGAACTTGAATGTAAAAAAAATAGGATAGATAATGCATTGAATGAGAATAAAACAAATATACCATCAAAGAACCTACTTTATTTCCAGGCGGCCTTTTCATTGTTGAGAAAGCTTTGAAGAGCCTGCAAAATTATAACCAAATCAGCTTATTCTTAATTTATCAAACCATAGCAAACTAAACCTATCATTTTTTGTTCTCTTTAAGAATGGAGAGGTTGACTGAAACGGAATATAAAACTCGAACTAAGAAGTATAAAAAGGTTATCCGGCGTTAATTTTAATCTGTGGAAACAAATCTAAACGAATCAATAAAACAAAGAAGATAGAGAGAAATCAAATGCATACCTGGTTCAGAATTTTCGTATGTGTACCTGTTAACAAATCAATAAAAAGGTGAGTCAAGATCAGAGAATACACTGATAAAGAAAAAGATTGAAAGGAAACAGGGAAAAGGAAAGCTGAAAGGTAAAAGAGTTTTTTCATAATTAAGAAACATGGTTATACAGGAAGCTCAAGGAACAGATGGAAGGATATGAACTTAGGGATTCTATTCAATTGGAGAAAAGCCTCTACTTTGAAACCTGGTTTCAGCACAACAATGGCTGAGACAAAGGGGTTATAAACCCTAAAATTCGCTAAACCCAGAAGACCCAATTCTGCCGGCGTAAATCTAAGAACTCCCTTTCTATTATCAGACACCTAAAATTGAAGAAAAAAACCATAAGATTTAAATCAAATAAAATTAGAAAAACATAATTTAATCCATACCTTAAACATGAACATATTCCACAATTGATTAATGGCAATTCCACTGATTTGAATCGAACCCAAGAAATCCCCAATTACAAAGACAACAATGAACCAGAACAACCCCAAATTTGTTGTTGTTAATCGCCATCTCCATCCCTCAACATTGAACCCATTCGGTGTATGAAATAAACCCGAATTGAGATAATGGAGCCTCGGTTTACATACATTGAATAGACTGAATTCAGATAGGGAAACATCGGAAATTAGAATTGAAAAAAAAAAAAAAACCAAATAAACCCTAACCAAATCATCGAAATCTGGAGCTAAGAATTAGGTTAAGGAAAAGACAACTAATAAGAGAAGATGAAGGAAGAGGAAGTGGTAGTGCGAGGTCACCAATAATCTTCTAAACCCATCTTCAGAACTTCGAAATTCATCTCAATCAACAAAAAGAGATTAAATCTTGGCATCAACTCGGACAAACAGGTTGAAGGCAATTCGAATGAGAAATTGAATTAAGAATCATAAAAGCTACCCGGATAAAATCCTAGGGTCGCTTCTACTTTAAATTTATTATCTTCAACCGCAATTAATTATTCCAAAAACAATCACGAATAGCTACATCATGATCTCCACACCATTATCAACAATAGTACCTTCATCAAACAGAAAAAAATATCAGAACACAAAACCAAGAAAACCCCAACTAAACGGATTTACCGTAATCATCGATTGCTACTCTAGCCATGTTTTCAAAACATATAGCCCTACAATTTGAGTCTCTCTTCGTCTTCTCCGCCATAACTTTACGGCAAAAAGCCTAATTTCTTTCCAAATTGATATAATTTAGTGTTATGCAGTACAAAAGTAAAAGCAACAATACGAAAAGAAACCTAAATATCAGCACTATCATCCCAATAGCTTTGCTTCAATGGAATTCCTCAGAGAAATAGTGACGATGAAAAATTGCAGCTTTGCTTCAGTGGAATTCCTCAGAGAAACAGTGCCGATGAAAAATTGCATTAGGCTTCGGAGAAAATAAGATGGCGGAGGTTTTAATAAAAGCTATAGTATTCGGATGGACGGACAGATTTTATTTCTGAAAAAAAATGGACGAATGGATATATTTCTCGGCGAAGATATATCCTGGCCCCAGGATCTCCCGATCTGACGGCGTCTATGGCTCCCGAATTACTTTTTTTTCTCCTCCCCAGCAGTTATTTCTAGCCATTGGGCAAAGTAAAGCCACTCCTTCCTTGATTTTTTTTTTTTTTTCATAGGAAAAAAGATACTTTCTCTAAGACTTATATTAAGAATCATAGCTGTTATGGAAATTCTTGGATTTTTTCTAAAAATAATTACCCTAAAGATCTTCTAAGATTTTTTATTTTGGCATTTTTTATTTTCATAGGAAAAAAGATACTTTCTCTATGACTTATATTAAGAATCCTAGTTGTTATGGAAATTCTTGGATTTTTTCTAAAAATAATTACCCTAAAGATCTTCTAAGATTTTTTACTTTGGCATTTTTTTTTTTCATAGGAAAAAAGATACTTTCTCTATGACTTATATTAAGAATCCTAGCTGTTATGGAAATTTTTATGATTCTTCTTCTGTTATGGAAATTCTTGGATTTTTTCTAAAAATAATTACCCTAAAGATCTTCTAAGATTTTTTACTTTGGCATGTAAATCTCGTAAAAAAACCTATATATGTTGATTTTCCTTTTACATGGAAATTCTTGTTTTTTTTTCCCAAAAAAAAAAAAATCGACCAGGCCCTCACAAAAGATATTTGTAGATTTTGCCGCTAATCCGAAGGTCCAGATTTCATATTCTATTAAAAATTGACGGCCACGAAATGTAAGGGGGCTAACTTTGATTTCGGCCAATCAGGAGCGAGGGTTTTGTTCACCGGCCAATGGGAGGGGAGGTTTTTGCGACTCTCGACGTGGTGTGAGAGATGTGATTGGGTGTTTAGGTTATTGATAAGAAAATATAACTTTTGCACTTATAGCGCGTTTGGATACATATCCAGAAATAGTTTTTTGACTTCTAGAAGTCAGTTTGGGTGTGGAATTTCAGAACGACTTCTAAAAGCAGAAAAATCGACTTTTTGTGAAGCAAAATACTCCCTCCGTCCCTAATTAGATGAGTACTTGTAGTTTGCACAAATTTTAAGGCAAGGAGGAAAGTGGAGTATATTTAAGTATTTTTTTACAATTATACCCTTATGGGAAGTAATTAGTAAAATTTAGAAACGATTTATCTCTTAAACTATACCACGGTTTTTTATAAACTTTATCTTTAGTTGAAAAACATTTTAAAACACTTACGCAACGAATATAAACATGACTATCAAATTATACATATTTCTTATAGAAAAAAATAATCAATTAAAAGGGTAGTTTTAGAAATATCCCATTGGTTAGTGAAATAGCTCATCTATTTGTGGACAAAACTAAAAACCAAATAGCTCATCTAATTAGGGACGGAGGGAGTATCTAGACTTCTGACTTCTAAACGCGCTATTAAGCATAAAGTTTTTGCTTTTGACTTGTGAAACTTACTTCTGCTTCTAAAAAACTTATTTTTTTCTTTCTCAAAAACCCCGATTCATTCATTTTCTGTTATCACTCTCTTAGCTAAAAAAAATGGCTCAGTCCAAACCCTGTTTCTTCGACATCCTAGACAACCCCAGCAAATCCAAAAATGGCTCTGTTATCTCATCTGAAAATCCTAGCACAACCTCATCACATCCGACTTTAACAACAATAATATCCACCATACTTTGTGTTTCTAGGTCTACTCTCTATCGCAACCCCAGAAGATGCAGCTGCGGAACGTAAACGGAGAAAAGACCGTCTTTGTATGAAACCACCATCAAACTCATTTCGTCAATCTCAGCTCAACGTCGTACTTTAACACCTATTTCAAACCCTAACCCTAATACACCAAAACTTCCTGAACATGTTTCATTCTTAACAGGAAATCGTCTTAATCTTCATAACAAAATCCTTAAATTGATTCGCGAAAATGATCTTGCAGAGGCTTCATTATACACTTGCCATTCCATTTATTCCAATTGTAGACCTACTGTGTTGGCTGGTCTTATTTGACAATCCAAATATGCCGATTTTCTTACTCTTTATCGATTGATTACTCAAGCTGGAGCTGTTCCGAATGTGGTAACATATGATTTACTTATTAATGCCTATTGTGATTGTAGAAAAATTGATACTGAATTGGAGCATCGTAGATAACTTATTAATTATGCTCCTTTTAGCCCGTTCCTACTACTTGTAGGATTTTAGTAAAAGGGTTAGTTGATAATTCGAAAATTGTGCAAGCTTTTTTACCACTTAAAGATGATATGATTGAAAAGGGTTTAAAACCTGATCCTGCTGTCTATAATTATCTAATGTTAGGACTTGTGAAAATGGGGATTCGGATGGTGCTCTGAGTTTGTTTGAGGAGTTAAAGACGAAAATTGGGGGGCCTGTTTCGAAAGGAATGGAAAAGGAAGCAATGGATTGTTATAGTGAAGCTGTTGAGAAGAGTTTTAGTATTAGAATGAGTGCTGTTGCTTATAATTCGAATGAAAATGGGTGATTTGGTAAAGCTTTGGATTTGTTTAACAAGGTGTGCTGTGAACATAATCCTCCAGTGAAGATAACTGTAGATTTGGAGACATTTAACGTTATGGTTGATGATTTCCAAAAGAAATTTAAGGATGCAATTGAGGTTTTCAGAAGTATGGGCGAGAAAAGATGCAATCCAGATACTGTGTTGTTTAATAATTTGATTGAACAGTTATGTGGGAACTCTATGGTAGCTGAAGCTGAAGAGCTTAACAATGAGATGGGTGAAAAAGGGATCAATCCTAATGGGTATTTTCAAAGAATCGGGCGGATGATGCTAATGGGTATTTTGGGAAGATGTTGGAATCTGGGTTCAGATGTAATTTAGTTGTTTCTGGTAAAGTTACTGATGGATTAATTGAAGCAGGAAAAATTGATGAAGCTAAGTTGTGTTTTGATCAAATCAAATGGTAGGAAGATTGGACCCTGGTGTATCCTGTTTTGAGTCTATGCTGAAGACTTTGTGCGAGGCAAGGAAGCTCGATGAGGTGCTTAAAACAATTGATGGCATGCTGAGTGATGAAAGTTTAGGTTTGACTTCAGAGATGAAAGAATCTCGGATGAACCGAGGAAAGAAGTGAGAGATGACAAATTGGTTTGAGGAGAAAGAGCGAGAAATGGAGGAGAAGGAACGACAGAAGGCTGAAGCTCTTGCTAAGGAAGCTGAGGAAAAAGCAGCAGCAGCGGAGGCAGCAAATGCTAGGACTAAGTTTTCACATGGGGATATACTGGGTTCTAATGTTGAGTCTGTAGCAGAGAATAGTAACCGAAAGGGTGCAGAAGAAGGTATGTAAGAAGTTCCTGCTACTGAGGTTGTAGAAGAAGTTCCTTCAGCTGCAGCCATATCTACTGCTGAGGTCATAGAAGACTCCATAAATGGTGATAATTTAGGTAAAGAAGTGAAGACAGGGGATAAAGGATCAGTCAAGCAGGTAGTTGCATATATGTCAGGGTGCCGCTTTAGTGCTCTGTTACTTTATGGAAACTGCATCGATATATGTCACGATCTCAGGGTTCTGTTACTTATGCATGATTCGGAAAAAAAGAAAGAAAAGAAAGGGTGAATGTGTTGCTGGTATTGGTGAATTGCTAGGAATTGTGAAGTGGATCTGTAAAAAACTAATATCTTTTATGACTTTTACAGCTTACTTCACAATTTCTAGCACATTCATTAGGTTGCAGGTGTAGCTGATAAGGACAGGCTATGCTATTTAACGCTTTTGGATCGTTCTCAGACACAACTAACCAATTTGAAGAAGCTTTAAACTATTTAAAGGTATGAAATCTCTTGTTGAACTACTTGAAAGTATTAAATCTATTATTGTTTCCTTAAACTGGTTGATATATGTAGTTTAAGTGCAGAACTTAGATGATTTATGAGACTGAAAATTTTGGCTCAGGTAACCCAGATTGTTATAGTGCTATGTTTGACTATATTTTATTGGTTTTTAAAATGTAGGTGCCTTGTTCTGGAACATCACTACCACCACCACCTCGTCATGGAATGCAGAGACCTCCTTGACCTGAAATGCTGCCTCAACCTGGTGGTGTTAGTCCCTTTTTCGGCTTCCCATGTCTTGGAATGCCACCACCACTACCTAACCAACAGCAATAGCAACAGCAAAATCAGCAGCAATGACTTGGGTATGCCTATTCTGCCATCTTATTGAAATTGGAATTTCTTTGTGTTTTAGTGTTTAAAAATTTGCAAGTTTTTATCTGCTTTAGATTTTCTTTACCATGTTTTGCAGTTTATTTATTATTGATCATCATGTGTTGGGCAATCTGAAAATGTTCTGGAATGAGGCTTGGGTTATCTATAAAGTGATTACGCTGCTTTTAGATCACTTGCTGTTGAATTAGGAGTGTCCTAGTATCTACCCAGAACATCTTAGTACAAACAAAGAATCTGGCTAACTCACACAGTTAATTATGTTTGACGAGGTGAGCTATGAGTCTTCAAGTGTCTTTTTCCCCGCCTAGGTTGAGAAATCGGTGATACCAATTCTGACAAAGAATCTGGCTAACTCACACAGCTAACACAATAGCAGTGTAATTTGTCAGGAAATGAATAGTGGGCGGGCATTGTCGAGAGGCTACAAAGTAGTTTATGTTGAGCATGAACTCTCAGTACCCCCTCAGTTATGCCTAGTTTATGTAATTAGGTAATTCTCAATATTTCAAATCTGTAATAAATTCTGATCTAAACTCTAGATTTAAAATGTGCTGAAAATATGTGCACTTTTTTTTAGCATGTCGGCTATCTAGTAACACAATAGCAGTGTCAAAACTCTTCAAAACAATATTCAATGAGAAAATTTTGTATCAATCTTGTTATCATCCGTCATGATTGTGCCTTGGTAAATTTATGCCATGATATATTTGAGTTGGTCAATCACATGATACATTAGTATCAATACTTATCCAATAGTGATTTACTTCATGAAAGCCTAGTTGTTACGATTTTAAACTTTTTCATCTTGATTGAGTTGCATCAGAATTACCTCTTTTCTTTTGAACATGCAAGTCTACAGACCCTAGACAGTAAATCTCACCTATCTGAAATGTTATCTAGAGTTGGCGGATGTTAACTGGATAATATATTCTGTAATGCTAATGCTTCTAAGGAAAAGCAACACGTTTGAGATCCCATGTCATAATATTACCAAGTTATAATGACAGCATAGCTGAATCTGAAGAATAACCACTTTATAATATATACAAGTTTGTCAAGTGTCATGTAGTGAAGATTTAGGAAATTCTAGCACTGAAAGATGATATGAGTTGTTTGTGGCCTTCGGGCAAGTAGGTGACAACTAGTGCATAGGTTAGATATAAGGTGATAGTTTATTAACACTGAAATATTTGAGTCAGGTAACTCAGAGTGATATATTTGACTACGCTCTTGGTTTTTAGTACGTAGGTGACTTGTTCTAGAACATCACCACCACCACCTCATCCGGGAATGCAGGGACTTTATAGACCTGGAATGCCGCTTCCACCTGGTGATCCTATTCTTGTTTTCAGCTCCCCACGTCCTGGAATGCTGCCGCCACCACCACGACCACCTAATCGACAACAACAGCAATATCAGCAGGCAGCAGCACTGAGTCAGGTATGCCTGTTCTCCCATCTTGTTAAAATTGGGATTTCCGTGTGTTGAAATTTTGCAAGTTTTTATCCGCTTCAGATTTTCGTTACTATGATTTGCTGGTTATTTGTTATTATGATCATGTGTTATGCAAACTCAAACTGATCTGGAAAGAGGCTTGATTTGGTTTATCTGTAAGGTGATTACATTGCTTTTGGATCAGTTGCTGTTGAATTAGGACTGTCTTAGTGCTTAGTATCTATCAATAGCATCTTACAACAAACAATGAATCTAGCTAACTCACACAGCTTATCATGTTTGACGAGATGAACTCTGAGTCTTCAAGTGTCTTTTTCCCAAATCTCAGTTGAGAGGTTGAGAATTCTAGATGTGATAGGCGTGGAGTGGCTATGAAGTAGTTTATGTTGAACATGGACTCTCTGTACCCACTTAGTTATGCCTAATTTATGTAACTAGGCCTTAATATATCTAGTCTAAACTCTAGATTCAAAATGTACTGAAAATATATATATATATATATATATTTGTGGATGCACTTTTTGAGCTCCAAGTATTTTCCCCAATTCCATCCATGTCGACCATGTAGTAGCATAATTGCACTGTCAAAACTCTTCAAAAGAATATTCAACGAGAAAACTTTCTATCAATCTCGTTATCTTCCATCATGATTTTGCTTTCTCTCTTGACTGCCTACTAAGTTCACGCCTCATCGTTTCATTTCCTTGGTAAGTAAATTTAAATATCTGATTGAATCAATCACACGGTGCATTAGTATCAATACTTATTTGATAGTAATTTACTTCATAAAAGCCTAGTTGCTGTGATTGTAAACCTTTTCTTTGCGGATTAAGATATATATTTCCTCATTTTGCATGAGTTGCATCTGATTCACCTCTTTTCTCTTAAACGTGCAAGTCTACAGACCCTAGACAGTAAATCTCACCTATCTGAAATGCTATTTGGAGTTTCCTCATGTTAACTGCGTAACCATATGTTGTAATACTAATGCTTCTAAGGCAAAGCAACACGGTTGAGATCCCATGTCAAGATATTCCCAAGTTAGAATGCCAGTATAAATGAATCTGAAGAATAACCACTTGATAATATGACCAGAAGATGACATATTTTTATTACTGTTAGCGTATATCGAGATAATGTGTATTGTTTCAGTTCAAGGATGATCTGTTAGGAAGCTTTATGCTTAGAGTTTTGCAGAAGATGTATTACTTTTCATCACTTGAGCACACTAAGTCATGAACGAATATCTTCATTTTGGCTGTTGCAAGTGTGGATAGGAACTAGTTGTTAACATGTGTTGTTTGTAGTACGAGAAACAATATCTGAACAAGATTGTTTAGTAGTTAGTACATCATTGTTACAACGTCGGGGATGATATAGTGCATAAAGGGTTTTCCGGACCAGTTGTGGGATTAGAGTAGTATACTGAATATTGCCTCTAGTGAACACAAGTTTGTCAAGTGTCAATATACTGAAGATTTAGATACTTCTAGCACTGCAGACTTTTGCCGTGAACTTGAGGTGTTTTGATACCGAAGAAGCGGATACTTTTCAGGATAGGTGCAGTGGATGATATAAGTGGTTTGGGCAAGTAGGTAACAACTAGTGCATCGGTTCATCTACCATTAAGTGCATGTTAACAGTTTTTCATTTCCCTTTAACACCAGATCTTTTACTTGTACCAGCATTAATTAGCATTCAGGGTATCCTCTGCAGTATACACCAGTCTCTTCCAAAATGGAAAATGTTTTTATGATTCACAAACTTTTTAATCTAAACAAAATAATTATATAATGCGAAGATTAGACCTAGGAAAGGTAGGGGGGGAGTTGTTCATTAGTCTTTGTTTACAGCAAGTATGCTTGTAGTATTCAGGGTATCCTTCGCCTTAGTCTTCACAACTTTTTATTTATCATGGAGCAGTAGTTGCAAGGCTCCTCCAAAATGGAAGATCTGGTTAAACGAAGATTAGACGTGTAAGAAAGGGAGGGGGTGTTCCTTCTTTCTTTCCGCCTACATATTAATCTAGCGGAACTGTACCCCAAAACTATGTAATCACTTCTTATTTTTCGTGCAGGATAATATCGCAGTTTCCAAAAGCGTTCATGTAGTGAATCTTGCTTGTGCAGGAATTTTGGTATAATGGATATTAGTGCGAGCTCATTTGGTCATATGGCAGCTTAATGTTCATTCATCGAAATGGAACTTGTAACACTACTATTCTGGTCTTAGGATTTGTTGGTCATATGTGTCAAACTGAATTTGATCCGTTTCAAAACACAGTTACCTTGATTGTTGTTAATATTACTTTCCAGAGCTTTTGGAATACCTCTTAGTGTTAATTTTCTAAGATCCATTTTAAGAAAGTAACTAGAAAAGCATACTTTGCAATTAAAGCATGGATTTATTCAACAATAGGATCCGTTACAAATGGAATGCATCCAGCGAGGAAATATGTTGAAACTAACACAAAGGAAATATGAGTTCTACCTGGCCTCTAATGAAATAGTTACTTGATTTTCAGAATATCTCGGATTAGTATTTGCATGATCGTCTAAGCTTCTTTCGACGAAAAATCCGGGTTGTTTGGGTTCGATTAGTAGCGAATTTGCACTACTTAACATGAAAACCACAGCTGACATACTTGGTCTATCTTCTGGAAGTTTTTGAACACATAATAAACCTACTTGAATACATCTCAATACTTCGTGAAAAGATGCAAAATTTGAGTCCCCCAAACCTGGTTCCATTAGTTCACAAGGGTTGCCTTCATTCCATAATATCCACGCATGTCCTAGTAGGTTATGATGGTGATTGTCATGGTAAAATCCCCTGTTCTTCTTTCCACTTATTATCTCTAACACTAGTACGCCAAAGCTGAAAACATCCGATTTCACAGAAAAATGGCCATCTACTGCATACTCTGGAGACATATAACCATAGGTTCCAACTAGTCTCCGTGTTTTTGCTTCAGTTTCTTCTCCTCCCAGAAGTCTTGCCATTCCAAAATCTGAAATCTTCGGGTTCATGTTGCAGTCTAATAGAATGTTACTAGCTTTGAGATCCCGGTGTACGATTCTCAAACTAGAATCTTGATGCAGATAAAGAAGTCCTTTCGCAATACCCATCACAATGCTCAGCCGCTTATCCCAATCCAGCAGTTTGCTTCTCTTCTGATCAAAAATGAAATAGTCCAAGCTTTCATTTGGCATATACTCGTAGATTAATATCTTTTCTTCTCTTTGAATGCAGCAACCTAAAAGCTTAACAAGATTCCGGTGTTGAAGTTTTGCAATTAGTATTACCTCATTTTTGAATTCAGTGCTGCCTTGACCAGAGTCCTTGGAGAGTCTCTTCACAGCTATTTGTTTTCCTTCTAATGTCTTACCTTTATATACAGGACCATAACCACCTTCTCCAATTTTGTTTGTGTGAGAGAAGTTGTTCGTAGCAGTTTCTATAGTAATAAAATCAAACAAAGGTAAATCCAGATCCTCCTCGTCGTCGTTAAGTAATCCACCTGTTTTCCTAGTTTTCCGAATGATTAAGAAGACGACCAAACAGAATAAGAGCATAACTGAACCAACTATGAGAAGGACCATAATTAGCACTTGCCTTCTCTTCTTCTTCTCTGCCTTGTCAGATATTGGTTCTCCTTCAGATGAAGCTAACCTTATAAACAGTTGTTGGTTGCCAGCATCAGTAAAGTGTCTAAAATCGTAAAGGTCACCAAACCAGAGTATACAACCACTTCCACCTTCACGAATATCTGAATTAGCGTAAGCTGTACAAGAACAGTTCTTCATACACTCCAAATTACATTCCTCAAGGCTCATACTCTTGTTCACCCAAAATTTTATCATATCAGGCAATTTAAGCCCTCGGATCGGTACAAATATATCGCTCCCACATTCTAGACTTGTTTCTCGAACGCAACCACCTGTCCAGTTATAGATGCTCCATTGCTGCTGTGATATGGGTGTGAAACCTCGCAAACACTCACAAGGTGGAGATATGGCTATGTTACAAATACCATTCACACCACAATGATTATAAATGTCACATTGGTCTCTTGGGAGTACAGACATATCATTCCACTTCATCCTCTGCTTATCCCATGTAAAACGTTGAAGTTTTCCCCAATCATTCACCAACTCCCTTATAATAAGGGAGGGGTCACTGCCCTTGTTTACAAAAGTACCGTATACTTCATCGGTGTTCATGACAAACGTGTAACTGAAAATTTCATCTTGCTTTAAATTTTGAATACCACTGTAATGAACTCCATTCCATACCCCGGAACGATATTGTTTCACTGATCCATTAAGCAAAACAAATTGAGGTAATCCAGCAAGCTCAACACCATAAGAGTAATCCCCAATAGAAGGATCGTTGACATCCTTCCATGACACTAAATGGCGATTTAGGCCGGTTTTTAGTTCCCATCCAAATTTCATTCCAGGTAACAGAGTATTTGTAGGATAATCAAAACTTTGCCATATGTAGCTTGCCGCATCGCCAGAAAGCCCATCTTTCAAAACAAGATTTCCAGACTCTAAGAGTTGAACAACGGGGTTGTCTACTGATCTTGATATATTAGATGACCAGATGCTAATTTTTGAACCATTGAGAACGACAATATTTCCATCATATGCTATAGTAAAACCCCCATCTGAATCTGTCAATGGATGATTTCTGTTTGCAACCCATACAGCTACAACAGGTCTTATGCTCTTATACCATATTCCCAAGTACAAATTCTTGGTATTATTTGTACTGAAGAAGCCAAATTCAAAGGTCTGACCTGATGAAACTAAGGTCTTGCTAACACTAAGATATTCGTTTTGAACAATGGTATCATCGGCAAGGGAGATTTTCGAGAATAAGAAGAAAAAAGTGCAGAAGAAAAGAAGCAAGGACATGATATAGCTAGTAAAAACTTAAACTCTATAATTCTCATTACAATGCAAAAAAGTCATTAAGAGATGCATTTCTTGTATCAGGATAGCAACTTATTAGGTGGATTCAAACAGTTGAAGTCGATGACAGCAAAAGTTAGCTGATATGAGCACTGGTTAGGCAATGTGAACTAGGAGACTAGTTGAATTCATTGCTACATTTAAGAATTCATTCATATATAACAGTGGCCATTTAAAACAATACAGTATCTATCTATGCATTTATAATAATCAAAGCTAGACTAGACCGAGTCGTAAATGTATAAAAGTATTTTGAGCTGCAGCTTCTTCGTCTAATATTATGAATTGCTCCTATTTTGGCATTGCCATAGGTATCTCCATTTCTAGAGTTTAAGTTTTCTATAATGTACCTTTGGTACAAGAATACAAAGATTACCCACTTGCTTCAAAGTTCATTGGCGATGCTTAAACTCAAATTTCAAATTGGAATTAATAAACAAATGTGAAATTTTGTTCAACCTATGGGTCTACAAGGGGCCCATCTCATAGCTTGGTTAGGGCTTTTTTTAGAACGACTTTTTTTTTTTTTTTTTTGGAGATCATGTATTTTTTTTATTGGAGGGAACATGATTTTATTTTCCAGGTATTTTTAGGGGCGATCCCAAAAGAATTAGGGGCGACACTAAAAGACAAAAAAGATCACCCAAACGTAAATCTAAGCTACCCCTTAACTTCGATTTTTCGAAATGGCCAATATGCCTTTATATAATCGGTAGCCAACACCATAATCGGTAGATTTAAGGTGAATCGGTAGATTTAAGGTGAATCGGTAGGTTAAACTGAAACAATACCTACCGATTATTGTGTAGATACTTCGGCTAATAATCCCTTTTATAATCGGTAGCTTATCCAACTTGTAAGACTACCGATTATAAGGAGCCCCATGTCCAACCTTGGCCAAATTCCATAGGTTTTGAGGGGTGCAGAGCGAACCATAACCACTTGGCTTGAGCTGTGGATGTAGCCATAATCGGAAGCCTAATAGGTTACATACACTACCGATTATAAGTTGCCCCAAAATGAGTTTTTTCTAAAATCCTTCACGTAATGAATTTTGAAATCTACCATAATCGGTAGGGTATATAATTATATAACCCACCGATTATAACGAGCCCCGGATCCAACCTTTGCCAAAATCACTTGGTTCGTGTACACAACCAGCTATAACCACTTGGTTCGTGTTTTGGATGCAGCGTTAATCGGGAGTTAAATATATTACCAAACCATCCGATTATGGGTTGCCCCAAAATGAGTTTTTTCTAAAATCCTTCATGTAAGGGAATTTGAAATATACCATAATCGGTAGAGTTACCAACTTGACAACCTACCGATTATAAGGAGCCCCAGATCGAACCCTTGCCAAATTCCATAGGTTTTGAGGGTACAGAGCCAGGCCTAACCATGTGGTTCGTGATTTGTATGTAGCCATAATCGTAAGCCAAATAGGTTTCACAAACTATCGATTATAGGTTGCCCCAAAATGAGTTTTTTCTAAAATCCTTATTTGCGAAATGTTTAATTTGAAATCTGACATAATCGGTAGATGATAAAACTTATACCCTACCGATTATAAGTGGTCAGGGATTCAACCTTTGACAAAAACTATAATATTTATCTGTAGCCAAAACAATAATCGGTAGTTTCACTCAATAATCGGAAGCAAACTCAGAATCGGTAGGTTTGGGGTCTATATATTAGTGTTTGGAAAAAAATTTGACTCATCGTGAGGTAACTCCCGATTGAGTGAGAGAAGAAGAAGAAAAAAAAAAGTGGGTATATGTTGCCAACTTCCGATTTTTGCCAACTTCCATAAACATGGATGGGTACGAAGAAGGAGGACGTGAAGTTGTTGAAGTTCAAGGTTCACTACCGTTTAGAGATGACGATTTGGGGTATATGTTGAATGATCCAAACTTTGATGGAGATGAAACCCTAGACGACGCTCTCATGGAAGAAAATGGAGAATCACCCGAGATCGAAGCTAACGATTCATCAAACATACGGGTATGTTGTTAACAAACTCTAATACCCATGTTATCCATGTTACGTGCGTTTGTGTGTGTTTTCGAACGTGAAAATTCGATTTATGCATGCATTGAATGACATGAACGACATATATTCGGTAGTTAATTTAGTAACATATCTACCGATTATCAATAATCGGGTATATTTTGATGTATTAATCTGCCGAATATGAAAAAATCCCCAAATTGAAAGCTTCAATTTCTCACAATCGGAATTTGTATACATGAATAAACGTCCGATTATTGATATATAATAATCGGTTGGTTTATGAATTTATAGTCCCTCCGATTATTGAAGCTTTTTACACAGAAGAATTGTTCATTTCTGTATGTCGTTAATTGGTAGACTATATTCGTACATGACTACCGATTTCTCATAATCGGTTACGTTGTATAGTATTAAATCACCGATTGTATTACAATAGGTTACTTATTATCTAAACTTCCATCCGATTTCTAATGCATAACTTGTTGTTGTTGTGTGTAGGCTGTTGTAGCGGTTGATGACGATTATTATTTGAGGCCTGATACTTCCCTACACTATGCAAACGATTTGGTATGGTCATGAATTATCTTTTCTTTTTCCAATCATGTATGTTAGATGGTTATGCTTATTATTTTTGTTTTGTAATATGCCTATTTAGATATTTGGAAGTAAGAAGGAGGCCAAGGAATGGCTTATGAACAAGGCAAAAGAGAAGATGTGCGTGGTAGTTCAGAACCGTTGCGTTAAGAAGATTCGGTTTGAAATGGTATGTGAGCGAGGTGGGGAGAAGAAGAGTCACGAGGGAAAGAATAATAAGTATGTAAGCAAGACGGAGAGAAAGAAATACCGAACTCATACAAAGAAGATTGGATGCCCATTTAAAATTGTCTTCTATAAGCCCGATGGTAGGGAAAGTAAAAATTGGAAAATGTCTAAAGTTGCTAATGGTTGTCACAACCACGATGATCCGGACACTCTTATTGGACATGTAATGGTTGCGAAGTTAAAACCACATGAAATGGATACGGTGAGGTCTATGCGTATCTGTTTATGGGTGAAAACTATTTCTGCCGGTTTTGGTAATTTGGGGTGTGTGGATGAGAAATGAGTCTAAACCTAAAACAAATGCACTGCGCGGTGAGTGCTTGTAGATTCGAGAGATCAATCTGTGCAAGTCCGGCCTAAACTAAGAAATGGCCGTTCCGGATTTGTTTCGGTCACAAAGTGAAGGAGACAGGGGTTGATCTTAGGGAGGGAAGCGAAGAAGGTGTTGAGAATGTGAAGGTGTAGACTTGCTTATGACTTATAATAGAAAGTGAACAAGCTTATGATTGGTGTAAGGGGCTCTGGGTGTTTTCTTGTTGTTTTTCTCTCGTTGTTTGGAAATAGGGCGGAGAACCTATTTATACAAGTCATTGAGTCTTATGCACGTCTCTCGTGGGAAGTGGAGGAAGTAGAGTGATGGAGTAGTGGAGTTGTGCGTTGGTGATACACGACCAGCCTTGCCCACTTCTCCCTTCTCATCTCTAACCGTCCATGACTTCCTAACACGTTCTTGTGATGGCGTGTTGCACGCTCGTACGCCGTAAACCGCCGAGACCAATACCCCAGTATGTATCCCCATTTGTGACATGATTGATGTCTAGAATGTGTGGATCGTGGATCCACAAAAGATAGCATGTAATCTTTGAATTGAATAACTTGCGTTATTCGGGAAGTCGATACTTGTGAAGTATCGTGTGTATTTTATCGGTGCATCTGCATCATGGTGTGGTAAAGTGATGGGTAATGACACCTCACTAACCAATTAACTCGACTGTTTTTGTATAACCAAGTCTGGTGAAGTTGGACGGATGAGATGATCTTTGAGACACTCATCTGCGACCGTTAATGAAATTAGGGTTTTGAAGAGGTGCACAGCATCACTCTTGACCTTGGTCGAAACCAAGCATGGGATACAACTTTGGCCGGGCCGACCATACATGCGTGTAGACGGCATGATGGTGTAGGCGCCTATACCCCATTACCTCACGAAAGTATGATCGGGTCACTCAATTCATCCGGTGAAGTTGAGTGGTCGAGATCGATTTGTGACAGAAACCAGATGCCGCAAGAGCCGCACGTCACGCCCACTTCAGGCACACGTTCCAAGACGACCAATCTTGGTCGGTCTTGGCCGATTGGCCTGGTGTGAAGGTGGTAGGCTGGTGTTCACGCCTATACCGAATATACCATAAAAACGTGATCTCGAGCCATCCAAATCGTCCGGCGAAGTTGAGCGGTCGAGATCGGTTGTGGTTTTGGGAGGTGTGACCACGCTAGTTTGGGCGTGCGTTTGAATTAGCCAGGCATGATATGCCTTGGCCGATCGGGTGAGGGAATAGATGGGTCCACGGTGGTCATCTTTGGTATGACCGGACCGCTTAATCTAATATTGGACCCTCCATTCGTGCCGGAGAAGATGGACGCTCGTGATGCTCAAAACCCTAATTCTGGATTTCAAAGCCAAAAGCGTCACCCCTTGTTTGGGCGCATGAATTTGTTACGACCAAGCATGGTTGGTCTTGACCGGTTGGTCAAGTGTGTAGGCGGGCCCTCGGTGATTGTGTTGACATGCTCTCGGGCCCTTTGAGTTTACATCTACACCCCATCTATACCTGCGAAGATGGATGGATGGTTGAGACTGTTTCGCGACACATGTAATATGCCGCAAAACCTAATTTAGGGTTTTCCGTCCATCTTTTGCTTGGTATGAACGTTTTTGGCAAGCTAGGCCAATGGCCGACCATGCGGGTCGCACCCCAGCTGTTGGCAGTGGGTATTCCATACTGTTCATGATTTGGAGGGTGATGGAATTGATCTGGGAAGGTCATCCAATCATGCTTGTGGAGTTGGATGATCTGCGATCATATCCGGAGTGTGTTTGAAGCGATTCAAGGCTCGGAGGAGATTAAAGTTAAGAAAATATTCGAATACGGATGCTCAATCGGGCTAGTATAACACACGAGAGGGGCTCAATCGGGCTAGTATAACACACCTTGAGAGTCACGCGCATCATTTGTAAACCATTTTTGAGCGGGTATTTCGTACATGGTTTCATTATAATGCTTGGAGGTTCGTGTTGCATTCAATTGATGTTTTGTAAGCAAGTAACACTCGTTATATTGTCGATAAACATTAACATTAAATCATGCCGCACCGATAATGAGTATCATTGAAATACATGGCTGATTGCATTAATTAATAATGTTAGAAATTCACAGAAGGTATATGGGATTGTTGCTACATGCTCCAACGTGGTATATGGGATTGTTGCTTTACATGCTCCAACTCGGATGAATTTCGTGTATTCATAGAATGGGATTGTTGCCACATGCTCCATTCTAGGTGAATTAAGTGAGGGAGTATCCAACACTTATTAATGGCTTTATCTTTTACAAGATGTCAACGCATAATTTTCTGGTTTTTTTACAACTTTAACCTTAAATGAAAATCCACCATCAACATTAAGTCCCCTGCCTAGCACACAATGGTTACATATTGTGGGGTAGGCATAAGATGGTGTGATTAAAGATAAAACTTATGAGACAAAGTTAGATGTTACCGTGGAGAAACGGGTCATCCTGGTCCTTGGAGTATGTCACGTTCAAAAGGCATATAGGAGAGCATTCCCTAGTATGATGTCGGTCTTGCTGCTTGATCGACCTTGCTATGTCCGCAGCTGGTCGATGGCTCACTCCGTGCTTGCTCCGTTTGAATGTCGGTCTTTCCAGATCGACCTTGTTATGCCTGATTAGGTCGAGGGGCTATTGCGCCTGCTTCGCTCGATCGTGGGGTTGTGCCTAATCGACGGACTGCTGTGCCTGCTTCGTTCGTGGGGCTACTGCGCCTGCTTGATCAAACGTGGGCTTAAATTTCGTGAACATGATTCCCATGACATAAGAGAACCGTGTTGTGCAAATAAATATGGTCCCGCCATATATGCTTGATTGAACGTGGGTCCCATATCGTGTATGCCAGCCTCGTGCCCTTGACCAACACCGGTCTTGAAACTTGAGCAATACCGGACTTGTGACTTGATCAATACCAGACTTGAAGCGTGAGCAATACCGGACTTGTGACTTGATCAATACCGGTCTTGAGACTTGATCAACACCGGACTTGAGACTTGAGCAATACCAGACTTGTGACTCGATCAACACCGGACTTGAAACTTGAGTGATACCTATGACTTGATCAATACCGGTCTTGAGACTTGATCAACACCGGACTTGAGACTTGAGCAATACCAGACTTGTGACTTGATCAACACCGGACTTGAAACTTGAGCAATACCGGTGTTTGGACCCAATACTGACCTTGTGTACTCCAACGTGAATGTGTGTTGGTCGTGTGTGACTACACATCTCACGCGTTTTTTATGCAAGTCTTGACTCATGTCTTTTATTGTAGAATGAATAAAAGAACTCCTGTTGAGATGTCTTCTGAGGATAATGCTGGTGCCAAGTCAGGAGGTGTTGACAGCTTCAAAGATATGCCGAACATTGATGTTGAGTTGTTCACCTCGTCTTTTCCAAACGTTAGAAGACATCCTTCTCACAAGATAGTCCTGCTCTCCGGTTCAGAAAATATGGAAGCTGATCCGTCTTCTTCTTCAGCACTTGTGCTGAGATTTTGTCTCCGGAGAAACGAATATCCGCCTTCTCCTATCGACTTCAAGTTTATTCATGCTCCGCTGGGCCCTCATGAAGGATGGATGAGACGTATGTTGAGCAATGAGTACATCAAAGATAACTTGACCAGAGCGCAGATTATTGATGCAGCTTGAGTGTTGAAACGGCTCGAGAGGATGTTAAAGTGGTTTTTGGTGCGAACGTTGCGGTGGATCCTGAAGAGAGTGTTGAAGAAGGATTCTGAAGTGAACTTGGGTTCCGGAGAGAGCGTCGAGGCGAATCTTGAATAGACCATTGAAGCAGCTTCTGCTAGAGGGAGCGTTGAAGTATTTTCCTCTTCAGTTCGATTTACACTTGCGAATTCCATGCTTCTTGACTGACTATCTCTCTCATGTTGAAGAATTCCTTGACCTGACGGTGAAGGAAATTCATCTTGAGCCTAGTCCCCAAGCGTGGTTTACATGGTTTGTTCGTAGTGGTTGTTGTCGAGCCAGATATGGAATATCTTGGACATTGTTTTATCATTATGGGAGTCGTGCATGTGGTACTGGAGTTGGAGTTTACGGACGCGCAAGATGTTGTATCTCGGTGGTTTTCCTCTTGCTACTTCAGGGAACTGATTACAGAAGGCTGAAGTTGTATCGCCTGTTGGTGAGATATATGCCCTACAAACATTATGAGGCTCTTCACACGGCAGCCTGTTTCTTTCTATCGGGGAATATGTTGTCGTAGATGAGCGTTCAACGGCTCCAGAGGATGACCAAAAGCGCGGATTCTCCAACATAGCATGATAGACATGTACCACTTCATCGATAAAGTGACTCGCCGGATCTTGATCGATACGACGCGTGGACATCGTTATCTTCTTGAGGTCGCTCCCTTGAGGTATCGGCTTTGCATCATGCTCGTATATCCTCATCTGGGTTGTAGCCGCTACATCCATCCATAGAGGAGAACATGCCGTGTTCGCTCGGTTGAATCTACTAACATGTCGATATTAGGTAAAGGAGGATCGTTTTGGAGCAAGACTGTTCAAGTCTCTCAAGTCTATGCAAAGACCGATCCGAACTACAAGCTGTTTAACCGACTTGGATCCGGGTATGACATGTAGATGATGGGTGACCAATTTTCATCTAAATCCGACATTTCTTCATATCTCCAAGCGAATATGTCTTGGTACTCTTTTGAGAAGTTCCACGAGCTTCGTGCGTTTATCCCTACTCAAGGTTGAGCTGATGGATATAGGCATAGGATATTCCCCAACGATTTCAATCTCATCGATTGTGGAGTTGGTGCCATCTTGCATTTGTTGTGGAGCATCTAGCACTTGTTCTTGTGGTTCGTTCTTTGTTGTAGCATTCCATTGGGTGGAGAGACTGCAGCAGTCTCCTGCTAATTTATAATGGAAGTGTCGGATACCGTTTTCCTTTCTAAGTCACGACTCGCCACAAAAGTTCGTTCCCTCTTCCCGTGAACGTGGGTCGTGGCTTCACAGGATGGAGAAGAATGCTTCACAACAAAGATGAATCGTGGGTTTTAGCCTTCAATGATGCAAGCCGGTCTTCTTCCCGAATTGACGCCCCACGTGGGGAGTGGGATGCAACGAACTTGTCTCGATTCTTTCAGTGAGCTTCTCCGTATGTCTGGGTTTGGTTTCCTCGAAGTCCGTCATTGTGGTAGGCTTCCGTACGACCTTGCCTCCGGGAGAACCTTGGATGTCCCGAGAGTCTTGAGAGTAATCACATTCGAAGACGCTCCTGTGTCGATAAGGGATGTCTTGAACTCTGAATCCTTGATGCATGCGGTGACATGTAGGGCACGGTTGTGAACTTCCACTGGTTGATTGCAGCAAAATGTCTCCGTGCGGCGATTCTTCGAGAGGTGTGAAAGTTCGCATAAACTTTCCAAAGAGAGAAAACGCTTCCCGATCCACCGGCCTACTGGTTCATAGTGAAACTATTGACTTGACTTGAGGAGGATCGTTGTGAGGTCGGTCCCAGTGTAGGAGTCTCCATGACATGACCGCTCATATCCGATGTCGCTTCTTTGATCAGTCCATGGAGGTCCGCGCCATTGAAGTACCTTCTCAGGTGCGTTGAATGCGTTCCTTTTTGCTCCAGGAATGTCACGGCTCTTGTGGAAATCGATCGGTTAATGTCTTAAGAAAAGTGAGTACCTCTTTCTCGAGTTGCGGCCATATCCGTTTGAGTCTTAGCAAGAACTTCCCGCTTCTCCATCAAGTCCGCAATGGTAATGGGGATGGTCCTCCTCTCGTCCCTCCGGATCCTCATCCCGATGAAGGAGTGGAAGTTCTTTGCTCGGTGACTACCGAGGTGTTACACTTGATGAGATGCCGGGATTTGCGGGCGCTCCGGCTCAGTGATGGGAGGTGTTGTAATATCACTGCTGAGTGATCGAATTGAACGTTCCCATCCTCTCGTACTCACGTGTCCCTTGATTGATCTCTCCTTCCTCAAGCATTTCTTCATTTAGTTGAAAGGTCGATGCGGATTGGCCGTCTTAGGGCTTCGACAAGGGTCTTGAGATATAAATCTTCAGCGAGGGATCCGTAAGCTGCAGGCTCCATTTCTTTATCCGGTAGACGTTGTGGTACCCCGGACAAGTCTTTTCCTCTCGTGGAGTTGCCTCGAGTCTTCGCGGGCCGGACCATGTTGTTCGTCTTTCTGAGTCTCCTGCAAGTTGCGCTCTTTTTACCTCTCCACCGATAAAGGTGTGACTCGACTAAGGATTCGGCATTTCTTGCACCGCTTGAGTAGATGCATGCCGACCCTTCTTGTAATTGTCTTTGCTATATCATTCAAAAGGCGGAATGTCTCGCTCTCGTCTTCTAGTGATACCGGCTTGATTTTCCAAGATATCCTCCAGCATTCTAGCTACACTTCCCATTATATCTGAACCACCTGTGGTTTCCAGATACATTGCGAGATGGAAACCGAAGAATTGAGAATTCAATTTTTGTAACCGAGAGATCAACCTCCCACTGTGGTCGCCAATTGTTTATGGGTGAAAACTATTTCTGTCGGTTTTGGTAATTTGGGGTGTGTGGATGAGAAATGAGTCTAAACCGTAAACAAATGCACTTCGCGGTGAGTTCTTGTAGATTCGAGAGATCAACCTGTGCAAGTCCGGCCTAAACCAAGAAATGGCCGTTCCAGACTTGTTTCGGTCACAAAGTGAAGGAGATGGGGTTGATCTTAGGGAGGGAAGCGAAGAAGGTGTTGAGAATGTGACGGTGTAGACTTGCTTATGACTTGTAACAGGAAAGTGAACAAGCTTACGATTGTTGTAAGCAGGATCTGGGTGTTTTCTTGTTGTTTTTCTCTGTTGTTTGGAAATAGGGCGGAGAACCTATTTATACAAGTCATTGAGTCTTATGCACGTCTCTCGTGGGAAGTGGAGGAAGTAGAGTGATGGAGTATTGGAGTTGTGCGTTGGTGATACACGACCAGCCTTGCCCACTTCTCCTGTTCATCTCTAACCGTCCATGACTTCCTAACACGTTCTTGTGATGGCGCGTTGCACGCTGCACGTTGTAAACCATGAGACCAATATCCCGTATGTATCCCCCGATTTGTGACATGATTGATGTCTAGAATGTGTGGATCGTGGATCCACGAAAGATAGCATGTAATCTTTGAATTGAATAACTGGCGTTATTCGAGAAGTCGATACTTGTGAAGTATCGTGTGTATTTTATGCGTAGTGCTCGCATCATGGTGTGGTAAAGTCTTTGGGTAATGACACCTCACTAACCAATTAACTCGACCAGGGCTGTATAACCAAGTTTGGTGAAGTTGGACGGATGAGATGATCTTTGAGACACTCATCTGCGACCGTTAATGAAATTAGGTTTTGAAGAGGTGCACAGCATCACTCTTGACTTGGTCTAAAACCAAGCATGGGATACAACTTTGGCCAAGACGACCATACATGCGTGTAGACGGCATGATGGTGTAGGCGCCTATACCCCATTACCTCACGAAAGTATGATCTGGGTCACTCAATTCATCAGGTGAATTTGAGTGGTCGAGATCGATTTGTGACAGAAAACCAGTGCCGCAAGAGCCGCACGTCACGCCCACTTCAGGCACACGTTCCAAGACGACCAATCTTGGTCGGTCTTGGCCGATTGGCCTGGTGTGAAGGTGGTAGGCTGGTGTTCATGCCTATACCTGAATATCCCATAAAAACGTGATCCCGAGCCATCCAAATCGTCCGGCGAAGTTGAGCGGTCGAGATCGGTTGTGGTTTTGGGAGGTGTGACCACGCTAGTTTGGGCGTGCGTTTTGAATTAGCCAGCATGATATGCCTTGGCCGATCGGGTGAGGGAATAGATGGGTCCACGGTGGTCATGCTTTGGTATGACCGGACACGCTTAATCTAATCTTGGACCCTCCATTCGTGCCGGAGAAGATGGACGCTCGTGATGCTCAAAACCCTAATTCGGATTTCAAAGCCGTGCGTCACCCCTTGTTTGGGCGCATGAATTTGTTACGACCAAGCATGGTTGGTCTTGACCGGTTGGTCAAGTGTGTAGGCGGGCCCTCGGTGATTGTGTTGACATGCTCTGGGCCCTTTGAGTTTACATCTACACCCTCCATCTATACCTGCGAAGATGGATGGTTGAGACTGTTTCGCGACACATGTAATACGCCGCAAACCCTAATTTAGGGTTTTCCGTCCATACTGCTTGGTATGAACGTTTTTGGCAAGCTAGGCCAATGGCCGACCATGCGGGGTCGGCGGTGGGTATTCCATACCTGCTTGGGGGTGATGGAATTGATCCGGGTCATCCAATCATGCTTGTGGAGTTGGATGATCGCGATCATATCCGGACCGACATCGTCCGAATGCTCAATCGGGCTAGTATAACACACCGAGAGGGGCTCAATCGGGCTAGTATAACACACCGAGAGTCGCCTGTATGGGTATTTCGTACATGGTTTCATTATAATGCTTGGAGGTTCTTGTTGCTGTAAGAGTAACACTCCGGTCGTCATGCCGCACCGATAATGAGTACAGAAATACAAGGCTGATTGCGCATTAATTAATAATGTTAGAAATTCACAGGGTATATGGGATTGTTGCTACATGCTCCAACCTGGATGAATTTCGTGTATTCATAGAATGAGATTGTTGCCACATGCTCCATTCTAGGTGAATTAAGTGAGGGAGTATCCAACACTTATTAATGGCTTTATCTTTTACAAGATGTCAGCGCATAATTTTCTGTTTTTTTACAACTTTAACCTTAAATGAAAATCCACCATCAACAGTATCCAAA